>JANJYQ010079580.1:4805-20571 GCA_024605255.1 Rastrelliger kanagurta | reverse complement strand
CACACACACACACACACACACACACACACACACACACACACACACACACACACATCTATACAATATATGACCCCCCTACTATACCAAACCAGTGTCTTGTTTTTACACAGTAAAGTTGAAATCAAAGTAAATTCATTATATATATCTTTTAGTGTGAACATAGTTGAGCAAGGCTGCATCAAAAGTTTTATTTTAAATATTCAACTAATTATTTAGTTTTATAGAAACTGCACCAGACCAAACACTCATTCATTGCATGTTAAATGGACTGTGACAAAACATGACAAAATACTCAAGATGAAGCTTCACAACAGACCAAAGTGCAAGCTCTAACTTGCATCTCTGGAAGCGTCTTCACTTATTTTCAACACGCTTTCTTGTTGAGTTTTTGAATGAGGCTTATCATTAAGTTAACCACAGTGTGGTGTAATGACTCTGATTATTAACAGGAGAGGACAAAAAGGAAGAGATTTAAGAGCAAAGATGAATTTGTGTATTCTCAGTAAAAGTTTAATAAATGAAATGCTCATATAACAATAGACTGTACATCATTTTACCTGCATATTTTCTCTGCAAGTGAAGGGTGTGTTATTAATGAACAGTTGTTAATATTGATCTGTTATGCAGGGGCAGTTTATTGCTCTGAAATTCAGAGGATGAAAAAGAAAGGTAGAGTTGATGCCCCTTTGTTTGGCTGTGCTGGTTGTCTCTACTGAACACATTTATGATTCAGTAACACTTAAATAAGTTAGAGCACGGATCTATGAAGATAAAGTATTTTCCAACTCTAATCACATTACGTTCGTTGCCTTAAGTGACATCAATGTCCCTCTTCAAATAACTTCAGTGGACATCTTTTGTCCTTTTTTACTTTTTTTTAATCTGTGTGCATCATCCATTCTAAGCTTTGATGTAAGATAATAAGAAGCTGGTGATACATGACACCACCACCCACAGTCACATAATTGTTTACGAGTCCTCGTTGAAACACACAAGAATGTATGCGTGCACAGAACCAGAAACCTGTGGTTAAAACAAAAAAATAAAAAATTCATCACTGTTGGGAGCGTGAGTCTTCAAATAAGCTTGGGCTTCCTCCTCCTCTTGGTGCATGCCCCAGCAGGCTGACTGATGGGCAAAACCAGACATGTCAGTGAAGGAGGAGCAACTGAACTCACATCAATAGTCCCTGAAGCTTGTTTGCCCCAGGCACCTATTTTTGGCGAGAAAGATAGAGCAACATTTAATTAATACTTATTCTGCTTTACATAGAAAAAAGTGCTGTAGTCTACATCTAAAGTGAAAAAAATGTTAAACAAACTGATGTACCTATAAGTGAAAGGCTTATTCAACTGAAACTACACATAAAGGAAGTAAAGTTCAGTATCAGTATCATGCAACTGCAACAGAAGACTCAACACCCTCTGGGAGAAACTCACCTTGTTGAGCCAGTAGGTTGAGTCTAATGCACATGACATAATTGTCCTCATAATTGCTTTTTCTACAGCCATCAAAGAAAGACAAACACATCTTCAACATTGCGACAATTCTCTCTATAAACCATTTCTGGCCCTCAATCCATTTACTGACTTTACTATGCATGATTGATGAAATACTAACACTGTCAAACACACATCACCAAGTCAGTTTTATCAGTACGTTACAAAAAAAACTTTATTCAGTTCATCCCCATATCGAATTATAGTTTTACAATATAAAATAAATACAGAACAATATAGAAATCTACAATGATAGTAGGACATCAAGTCTCAGTCACTGTAATTTCCATCTGCACTTAAAATTTTAAAATTCATTGCTTTAAAGTAAGTAACTCAACAAAGGCTGAAATATGAATTATGTGACAATGTGTTCTTCCTCAATAAACTTATGTAAACAAAATTATATTTGGTTTAATTTTGCTTAAAATGCATTTTTTTAATACTCTGCAGACTATTGTGGCAGATCTCTTAGATCTTAAAGCTATTCAGTTATGCACATTCATTTTCAAAGGCAATTTAACCCATTTTACTGGAGATCAACTGCTTGGTTATAAAGTGTGCCACATGACAAGTACAATGCACTGATCAGAGAGATGACCACTGTCAACCATGAAGTTTGAAGTCACAACTTTTTCTGGTGCTGAGTGTGGCTGTTGGCTGAGGATGTACGGTGCTTGTGACTGTTTGTTGCCTTAATTTCTCTTGTCTGAAAAGGATGAAGAAAAAATGTATTTTGATAAAGTCACTTCATATGCTGAGCTAAGCCACATTTCTAATAGAAATTCATACTTACAGAGGGTGCATCAATAAGTACAAGGCCATGCATGCCAGTGTTACCCACATGTTCCCGCACACCTAAAATATGGAATAGAGGTCAGAGTACTAGGTAAGGCAGTATATTATTCATTTTCTGCTTTATACAGGACAACAATGTAGCTCATCCGTTCTGGCCCGAAGCAATAAGTCCTTTTTATGTGCTTACTTTGCAGTTGGTGGTTGAGTCTGTCTAAAGAGAGGAGGATCTTTTGTTCTTCCAAGGAAATGGTGGTAAGTCCCTGCTGCTGACGCTGCTGTACTGTTCCAGGCCTCTGTGTTTGGGCTGTTTCCATGGCAGCAGCAATATGCCTCTCTTGCAGTAGGCCTTCTGCATCTATGTCAGCCAGGTGAAACTGGGCTGCACTCTCCAAACCTAAGTAGAAACAAATTCACATCGAAGGGATTTATTTGCACGTGGTATCACTTTATTTATTTTTTTCCATTTTTTTGCCTTTATAAGTAAAATATAACTTACAAAAGTCATTCTCTAATCATTTCCATCTACTTGAAATGTCCTGCTAAAATCATTGAGTTTGGTATTTGTGCAGAATAATAATTTTGCTTCCAGATTACTCAAGAGAACAGTTCATGGATTTGTTTAGATTTTACTTTAGATAATATGCATGCAGGACAGAGATTGCACTCAAAAGACACTGTTTAATGTTGTTAATTTTAGAAGTAAAAAGAGCACAGAATAAGCACAGTACCTTCATCTGGAAAGCCCATGTCAGTTTTGGTATATGGTCTACCTGGGTTTATGGCCTGTTTTGGTGGCTACAGGAAACAAAATAAATACATAAAGTCATTTAAATTTTAGATTAACCTTCAACAATATTCATAACACACTTCAGAATTTAAAGATGACAGGCATAGATTATAACAAAAGGTAAACACAGAACACGTTGTATGCAAAAACCAGCACTGATAACTCAAGTCTATCCAGAAAATCTTGTCTGAAGAAGCTCAAATCGTCTAGTCATTTTACCAACACCAAGCATGAAAAGGACTGCAAAACTGATTCAACAAGTTCAAACACACCTATTTACTGATCTTTAGCAATTATTCTCACTCTTCCTCCCCACAGGGCAACTGCATGCGTATACCTGAGAGGGCTGAGCAGGCCCTCTGCTCTTGGAGCCAGAAGGCTGTCTGCTCTGCTCCATGTAGGGTTTCCTCCCGACTCGCCCACTCTCCGGAGTCTGTCTTCTAAGCATGTTTTTTGCTGAAAGATGTGAAATCATGCATAAAACATAAAAGAGTATCAGTAGTATCACTAAAACCCTGTGGTCCGCTTAGGAGGATTTGTAACAAAATAGTTATTTAACCTTTAAGTTTGCAATAAAGATGATTGAAAATCACAAGCAATAGTGTGGAGTTGGCAAGGCAGGGAGGTGTGACATACGGGTGACATTTTTCCATGCAGAGTGTTACCGAATAAAAGGAGTAAAGCTAACACAATTAATAGAGGACTATAATGTTGAGGAGACAAACAGTACTGACTCCAAAGTGAGCCAAATTGAGTTAATATTCAAAAAGCAAAGCAGATTGTGACGTAAAATGCAATATACTGCAAAATATATTGTTAGGTCCTTCTGTTTTATCTGTGAGCAAAACTGAATATTGCTTCTATATTGAGCAACCCAACTCCAATCTGTTGAGCTGTTCTACTTTAAATTGAGGAAACAATATGTGCAGAAGCTCAGGTTAATACCATTAAAAGCACCTTCTTACTAGTACTCGTTAATGCAGTGGAAAATGTGATTTTGATCCAATGTTGATCTCACGAGTGGAAGGAGGTGAGGAAGAAGTCACTCACTCTTGTGACGTTTTTGACTTAGCTAACCTGTCTCATTAGGCTACAGGCAAGGCCGACAAGACGCCATTAGTAGGGGAGAAGTTTATAAGGTCAACTAAGTCCACTTCTCCAGACATTACTGGCCTCCTTTTCTCAAGATAAGTTATCAAGACACTAACCTCTCTGACTTCTCAATATCAACATATGAGATGATGGTTGAGCTATTGTATAGATCAGCTTTAATACATGAATAACACTTTGGCAATATGTAAACATGGCCTGCTAAAAAGACATGGCATACTGACATGATTTAAAAATAATAGGATCTATTAAGATCTATATGGAATATTATATAACTTTGAAAAATTGCCAATCAAACAAACATCATGTTTTTTGGGGCTGTTGTGTGTTAAAGATAAAGGGAACAATATTCAATACTTTAGGCAATAAACATATTGATAGATAATTTGGAATTTGATAACTAATGGAAAGAAGTTAATATGCTTAAGAGAAACTGAATGGAAATCTAAATTACATGATTACATGAAGAGACAAATTAACCAAGACTAAGCTGTGTGAGTCATTTTAAGCCAAAACATACATTACCATCCTTGGTGACTAAGGCACTGCAGACGCCCTGCCAGAGCTGTGAGATCTCCTCGTCTGTGGGAGTGCAATCTAAACAGAGACCTTTTTCATTGCACACCATCCCTCTTCTTCTACCACAGCTCAGAGTTTCTTTATAATCTGAGCTGGGCATGCCTTTTGTGTTGCCCTCTGAGGCAGGGTAGGTATATGGTGGTGTGTACATAACATTACTATCTGTTCTGATTACATGGTGTGTGTAAGGTGAGAAAAAGGCTTCTAAGTTGTCCTTGTGTAGAGCCTGCTCTGCAGCCAGAGCTTGTTTACAGTTGACACTAGCATGATCCATGCCATATGGAGTCTTAGCGTTGTATGCTGTTTTTTCTTCCATGGCTTCCATCCTAGGAGGTGGGCGGGGCACTATGATCTTCCCCTGGGTCTTGGCAATCTGACTCACCTCGGTGGCAGATTGAGGTCGTATGACAATGCCCTTTCTAGTCTTCGAGGAAACAGGACCCGCTCCTACTCTGGCAGAGCGTTCTCTCCGAGGGACCTTGGGGCCACCAGTCCTAGTGCTGCACCGCGGCACCTTGACCTCGTCTACATGTTCCTGGGGCAGGCTGACTTGAACCCCAACATCTGCCCATGCTTGCTTTGTAAAGTGATAACCAGAGGAGGCTGAAAGGGTCATGCTGGGTCCAGGCTTGGAAGCCCTTGAGACTGTAGTGAGACTTAGCTGGTGGTCCTGTGGGTTGTTCTTTGTCGGAGATAGATTAGATGATTTGCCTCTCATCTGTTTTATTATGATCTGTTCTTTGTCCTCTTTTTCCACATGTACCTCATCAAACCAACGCAGTTTCTTCTTTACAGTGTCGTTGCCCTCCTCCTCCTTTGTTTTTGCTCTTGTTAGTTCAACACTGTCTCTGATGGCTAAAGCAACTTGTTTTGCAAAAATTAAATGTCCTGATCCATATAAATAAGACGCATCTCCTGACATATATCTGGACTGCTTTTTAAGGATTCCTTTAATGAATCTGACTTTACATACTGAATGAGATGCTCCCATTGATACAGGCAATTTTTGTACTTCCTCCTCAGGGTATTTAAGGCACTTAGGAGTGTCTGATTCAATGTTAGACAAGCATACATGTTGCAGCGATGCAGCATTAAAGGGCTTTTCAGTTTTGGTCTCTGAGTTTGAAACCTTATTGAGGTTGTTTATAGAATCACTAGACCCTTTCTGGGATGACAGGATGTGTTCTCTTCCTGTTTGCTGAGGAACTCCTTCTTGCAAGGCATTATCTGTTGTGCTATCGATCAAGAAAATATTTGGCGCAGGGGGAGTCCCTAACAAAATCTCTTTGCTGTTGCCACTCTTAGCAGGCAAAAGAATTTCTGGAGCTGAGGGATATTTTAATTGTCTGTCATCCTGGACCCCCTGCTGTTTGAGATCCAACAGTTGTCCAACTTGTTTAAGATATGAAGACCTGAGTGCTGTGTTTGAAGAAACAGCATTACTTGTAACCATGATGTTGTTGCCATGACTGTTTTGTGGCAGGTTTACCTCACAGTGCTCTGGCTCTCCACTGATAATTTCAAGAGTTAACAAGTTGCAGTTCTGCAGAGGGGCTTGGGTTTTGGTTTTAGGTGTTTGCTCAATAGCTGCGAACCCCCAAGGAGCTTTGGAAACATGCATCTTATTGTTGAACCCGTCAGTCTCCTCTGGTCTTTTCTGCTTGGGTTCTTGTAGTTTTTTTGATAGGGGTAAGTTATTACCAAGATGCATCATAGCTGAGAAAGAAGTTAGGTCTGCTGATGAACACACATCATTTTGCTTTCTCAGGTCTAGGTGGGGTTTCTCGAAGTCAAGCAAGAAGGATGAGTAGGAACCCTGGCGATTTTTTGTTATGTGGTTGGGCTCCTCATTCTCCAAACTGTCCTTACTTGAAATGCTGTCAGAATTACAGCAATAAGACAGGTGGCTGTCCTGAAATATAGACGGGAAAAAGGTCATTTGCTATGCATATATAAAGAGCCGGGTACAGATCTGAAGTAAGAGTTGTCTGTGTTGAGTGGAAAAGACAAAGAAAAAGTAAAGACCAAAGGGGATTAATACGTCATCTCTCTAGATGTAGCCTTGTTTGATCTGGTGATGCCCAGGTGTGTATTATTTGGCTAATTCAAAGTTAAGATTACACCCTATTGCTCATTTTCATCACTTGAACTCAATCAATTATAGATGTGAAAAAATGACTTGTACTAATGGTGAGTACACTTATAGTGCACAATATCATTTAAGCTCATGATTAAAATTCTATCACTGGAAGCAGTTATTGCAGCTCATGTGTAAACAAAGCCGTAAATCAAGTCAACTTATGTGAACTGACCTGGCAAACCACCCATGGCAAAATAAGGGTTTAGACTCAGGTGTGTTCTCATGAGCAAAAAAAAATGTTTTATCAGGTTTGACAAGTTTTGACAATGCTGAATTTGTGCAGCACTCACAAGAGGAAAGCTTCACCATGTTTGAAATGACATGTGCTATGTTGAATATGGAGTGAAAACATATATGCTATTGCCAATGTAATGAAACAGTCCACAGATAATCATAATTAGTACACTTGAATACATTATTAGGTGTGAATTGTGTCCTTTTTGGAATGGTGCTGGATAATTAGGCCTTCAGTCTTCATAAGTCAGGTGTGAGAATGGCATTATAAATGCTCCAATGAGGAATATTATGTACAACATGTCCAAATTTCATTCAAACATATCAGTTCAAACCCCACACAAACAAGCATTTGCCTTCTGTGCTGCCTGTCACTGTTGGAGGCAGATTTATTTTTCCTCTCAAAAGTATATCAGGAATCTTTGTTACAAATAAAATTTTGAAACCACTGTTCACACAGATTTCACAACAGGATGATGGAGCTTGTAGCAGTGAGGAGGCACGTTCTTTGTGCACGAATGAGTTCATGCTGCATTGCTGCCTCCTTGAGGTTTCCTAGAGGTCTCTATGAACATTCTTTTCCTCACACACTACACTGAATTATTTGAACCCCAAAACCCCCATCTATGAATCTGTGGTGTAATTATTCAGTTTCAATCAATCAATCAATTAATCAATCAATCAATCAATCAATCAAACTTTATTTATATAGCATTTCTCATACATTACTTATAAGAGAAGAACAGTGTAAATTTAGATAAACTGTAGATAAATAGATGTTTAAACCTGGGGCATTAAGTACTGTTAGTTGACTTTAACATATGTATGTGTAAGAGTGTTAAAAAGAAGTAAAGTTTTCAACATATGTTTTGAATTATCAGAAGATTTTTGACAATCCATCATTCTTAAGTGTAGCTGAAGAGCTGAAGTGTGTCTGTGTTACCCACAGCCAGACAGAGACCAAATAAAACTAGGCACACTCTTATTTTCATGCACCACATGAATCAACCAGCGTACCTGTGGTGTGTGATCTTGTTTCCTCTCTTGAGTCTTTTGAGTTTCTTGATTGTTCTTGACACAGACACTCTGCTCCTGAAGCAGCTTGGTGTAGGCCTCCACAGCAGAGAAGGCTTGGCGGTGGGAAGTTTTAGATACTGTGGGAGGTCTGGGAGAGGGAGTGCAGCTTCTTTGAGAGAAAACAGAAACAATATACAGAGAGATAAAAAAACTGTGACTTATCTAACCAGTAGGAGCCTACACATAAATATATATTACAAATCAAAGTCAGCATGAACTAATATTTATATTAAACAAGGCTATGTGTGTATCTTTGGCATGTAGTGATAATGAGAGTGAATAATGATTAAACATTGTTACCTTGTAATGTTAGAGTTGTTGGACAAGAAAGAGGATGGTCGTGTGCATGAACTCAGCGTGCCTTGAATTTCATTGAGTGCATCTTCAATATTTGGGGCTTGTCTCCTAAAAGCTAAAACACAATGAAAGATAAACAGTCATCACTTAAAGTGAACAAACTAAAATGTATCTAATGTTGGGTGTCACTTCTCAGCTCTAAGAGGCTAATGTAAGATATGTCCCTGACATTGTCTTCTTCTCTGAGAGGGAGGTAGATGAGCCCTTTGGAAACGCTCAGTTGCATCTAATACTAGCTGTTTGCGTTGCTGTAGGATGTTTTCTCTCAGCTGCTGCTCCTGCACGTCCCACTGCTTCCGTCTGTCCTCCAGAAGCCTAATCCAATGAAAAAGAGCTGAGCATGAACCCGAGGCACATTTTAACTCATTAAATAATGGCTCACAGATACAGAAACCTGAGTCCATTCCTAGAGATATGTTTTCAACAGTCATTAATAAATTAGAGTATCCACTCACTACAGGGTTCACAGAGAAAGCAATAATAATGTAATCATAATGTCAACAGGGTCTATTGAGTGCAGTATTTATATGTTTTTAAAGGCAAAAAAGGTCTGTAAGCTTTAGTCTGGAAAAAAAAGATGGTCATGTTTAGGTTCAGTGGGTACATTTTAGTTATCTTTCCTTTAAAAGAAGAAATGTAATTTATAAGTTTTATATTATATTGATGAACTGCTTCCTTGTTAACCCACATCAAATCACTCTAACAACTTAGAATATATCTAAAATAATTTTTTTAAAAACCAAAATGCTTTCACCATGTTATACAACTTCCACATATAGAAATCCTTATTTCAACCTACTCTTTGAGGCCCTGAGTTTAGACACAATCATGTTTAGCCTCTGTTATAACCCTGGAAGCACAAATATAGAAGGTTATTACCGGTAATATCTGTGAGGGATTTAAACCTCATACAGCTGTACCTCTTGTCACTGCTCTGCACTTTAGTTAACCTATAGATCTATTTCCAGGTCTAGACTGCAAAATCCTGTCAATACCATCCAAAGGTGCAGAGCCAAGGACACAAGGCCATAAGCTGTCTAAGAAGGTGATAGTGTACACATGCCAATGCAGCAAGACCTCTGCGTTAGGGAAGAAATGGAGAAAGCAGTTTTTTAAATTCATCAATTACTGAATGTCTGGGCAGGTTTGAGCTGCAGTTTTACCTGAGAGAAGCCACAAAATTAATGTTGCTGAAATGAAAAGACTTACTTTCTGCGTCTGTTGGTTTCACTGGAAAACTTGCGGGCGCGGGCTCTGCATAACTTCTGCTCTTCAACCAAAAGTTGTCTGTCATCCTGGAGGTCTGCATCAGCTTCCAACCTCACATTTCTGTACAAGAATAGCTAAGGAGAGCACTGTTTTTTGTTGTTTATTTTTACACTAGTCTTTAGATATGCGTCTTCTCCAATATAAAAATATTAATGATTACAAAGAAGGATACATCTGAAGTCAAACATTTAAGTTTTAAGGCATTTTTAAATATTTAACATATTATTGAAAATGTGAAAAGATTATCTTTTTACATTTTGTAAATAAATAACAAGGCTTAAATTGTGCCATAATAAGCCCATACCAGATTTTTGACTTTTTCATGACATATATTTATTTTATATTTCAAAATCTACATGGACTAATGAAAAAATGTTCAAGGGAAGTATACATCTTGCTTTATAAGAAATGATCTTGCTTATAAATCATGTCAGTATCCATGAAAAACACCTTAACTTGTATTTTGCTGGTACACTTACACTGACAGCTCAAAACATTTATTAAAAAATTTGAAATGTGATCAAATGTAATTTGATTAAGTAATTGACATAGTTAAGACTACTAATTAGACTTTAAATAGGGTAACTAGTAATATCTAACCTATTACATTTCCAAAGTAACCTTCCTAACGCTGGTCACCTCCATGTTACCTTTGACTTGAGTGAATAATAATAAATTATACAGGGCAGTAATATTCCCAGCATCAATGATTGAACAGCTTCTGTACATTACACTAACGACTGCATGTTTGCAGGTGTTATTTAATCATGTATTTTCTAACATAACTATATAAGAGATAAATATAAAGGATACGAGTGGTAGAGGAAGTTGTCCTGGGGAGCTGGCATCCTCCGGGGCTGCTGGTCCTTGCTGACACTAAGCAGACATACAGCTCCAGCTCCCAGCAGTGCTGTTAGCTGCTAACTTGGCAGGTATTGTGTTTCTTTTAAGCTAACGTCAGCTGTGCTCCGTGCTCACTTATTCAACCATTTTCAGGACGCAGAAAAACTTGCGAAGGAAAATCTCGAGTCAACATTGCAGCCGCGTCTCCTTAAAAATGATAGCCTCTTTAAAAACTTAAAAAGAAATGTATCTAGGATGAGTTGAGGCTTTCCAAGCAGACTCCCCTGAGTGTGTTTGTGTATAGGCCCTCCATGATAGCAACCGAGGACGCAGTTCCTTGACAACGGTGGTTATACTTGTAATGTCCGGAAGAGGGCGCGTCTTGAACACGTCCATGCTGCCTTCAAATACACCTGAAAGTGTCGTAATCAGGACAGCCCTAGAAAACGAAAACAAAAATTATGTGGTCTAGGTTTTTAGAAAAAAATGTAAACTGAAAAAAAGAGGATGTTATGCATTTATTTTGTAATGGCTAATTTTGCGTTGTATTTTGGAATTATTTGGAAACCTTTTGTGCATTGTTAAAGGTTTAAATGTTATCAAAATCTATTCAGAGCACTTTGATTGAAGATGTCTGCCTTTACTTTTGATTCATTTAGTTATTTATTTATTTATTTTTCTTTCTTTCTACTGGAATCCTTTATTTCTGCACTGGAATGGCTGGTTGGTATCTTTGTTTATGTTTATCATTCTTTTTATCAAAGAATAACGAAGTGAAAAAAGAGAGCCAATAAATTCGGATATGAAATTAGCGATTATTATTGTTATTATATAGCAAATAAGCTTAGGCAAATTAAGTGTACCTAAACAAATTAAAAGTTATAAAAATGTATAAGATAAACACAAATATTCCCAGCCATCATCTACTGCTTATTTATAATAATAACCTTATATCTGCACCACCTTATTTAATTGTTTTTGCATAGCTTATGTCTGCTCGGGGATAATGGGTCTCATAAAATATGAAGATGTGTGGGTATTTCCTGTTGACATTTGATGGCACCGCGAGTTAAGAAGATTTAGGAAAAGCTGCTTTTTCGTGATTGTTTATGCACATCTGTATCGGTTAGTGCATCAAATCATCTATTTTCGGACACATAGTTATGGCCCTCTTGCCTTCAAGCTGCATATATATATATAATTTAATATGTATGTATGTATTTATACACACATATATAAGCTATCAATAATATAATAATTAATGTATTCAGTAAAGTATTCCACAAATGCTGATATGTTACAAAACGGCCCCTAAAAACTGCTAGAAAACACCCCCCTGGGCGCACAGAGACTGCACCGTCGGCATCAGTGTCGGAGGTGGGACAGCGTGAGAATGTGCGACAAGTGGACGACAGGCTGATCTCAGTCGACACACGTTACAGCTCTTTGCTCTCGGTATAGTTTTGGGCTCATAACGACTTCATGAAGAAAAAGTGAGGTGATTTTACTGATCAGTCTTCTCTGCGGTGAGTGTACCCTCCTCTTTTAAATATTTAAAACATGCTTATATCTAGAAAGCAGTATAGTGTTAATGTTTGATTAAAAAAAGATTAAAAAAAAGGTTCCAGGTCTGCCATATACCTAAAACAACAGCAGATTACTTAGTGATAAACTGCTGTCATTTGCAGCATCTATTTTCCCACATATCTCTCTTTTTCTTTTTTTAATTTTTTTTCTCTAAACACAGCTGCTACAGTAGAGCATTTACTGTGAAAATGTCAACAGTATATAGCATGCATACAGCCCACATACTATACATAAAAACCTGCCATACAGTGATTGAATTGGTAATGTAGGCCAACCACTTACTACCTTGTAAGTCTGTCCCAAAGGAATGTGTTGTTGCTATTGTTCCTGAGTTTAATCTCCTACTATCCCTGATGCTTCACTGAATCATATGAATTATATCACAGATGTGTTTCATGATAAAGGAGAACAGTAAGGTATAAACAACCAGGTCTGCTCAGAAATCTAGATAGGTGAATTTGCATAAGGCATTTTAAAGGCAGAAAACTACAACACATTATTTTTATTGCTACTGTTATTATTAATTATGCATGTGTGTGTATGATCATGTCCATACATTTTCTTTTCATTTTTGGATATTATCACCTTCCATGGCTGAACAGTATGACACCATTTTCATTTTTATCCCATCTAAACTCATTAAAACTAGATGACATAGATGAATGTTTTGGCACTCTGCATAAGGACAAATTCTGTACCCTACATGCACTAATCATCGCTCAGTAATAGAAAATCTTTTCAACACTAATTATGATTGAATGAGGGGACACTGTCATCATCTGTGCTGAATCAATTAGCTCCTGTGGTAACCAAGTTATTCAAATGTAATTACTGAACACAAAATAGATTTACTCGTTTGACGATAGCACAAAATATAATTACTAATAAAAATAGTCACTGTCATATGGTCACAGTTCAAAGAAATGAATTAACATCATATTTGAATTAGTGAATGAAAGTTTTCCATTGCACAAACTATCATGCTCTGGATGGGATTGTATAAAATTCCAGAAATCCAAAATAGATTTGGCCAACTATTGGGCAGAGGCAGAGTGGATGTACAGTGCCAGGACCTCAACATGACAGAGCACAGATGATGAGTCTGTGGGTGGTGTCACACATGTAGTGAGAGTTATAATCCAGTCAAGACCAGCTGTCCATTGCACATTGTTGTCCATTCACTGCTTGAGATGCTGCTCTCTAATTCCCCAGGTAATCTTAGGAAATATGGAGTCGATGTTCATTTACCTGAAACCGAGACTAATTAAAGGAATGGGTCTGTTTAGTGTTATATTAACAATAGATCTCATGTATCCTGAAATTGGCATGATTGTGATTTGAGAGTGAAATTGAAGTTTTTTGGCTCACATTAATATTTTACACTAGTATCCAGCCTTATGGTAATGAGGCAGTGGTGGCCAAAAGGTTAGAGAAATGATTCAGTAACATGTGGGATACTGGTTCATTGGATTGAAAGGAAAAATCTTAGTGACGAAAATTAAGAAGCATTTGTCCACCTAGGTACCCTTGAGCAAGGCCTTTAACCCCAACTGATTCAGTGGAGCTACTCAGTACCAACAGATAAGACTGTGTTTGTATGGGCAGCTTCCAGGTGTAAATGTGTAACTGTGTGAATGTGATCAGGGCTGTCCTGAAAAAAGACAGCATTTCCCCAGTGAATTCCCCAAGATAAATAAATGCTTATAAAATTATATATAATCTGAAATATGTTTACCTGTGTTTAGATGGAGCAATGAAGGGAGAGCCATGATGCTGCAGCGGATCATGGCCAAACCCCGGAGACAAGCTTTACGGGGAGCTGGTTACCTGTTTCAAGCTCAATCTTGCTCTAGTCTTTCCATGACAGAGGAACATTTTTTAGATGCTGCAGAATATGGCAATGTTCCTGAAGTGAGGCGGATGCTACAGGAGCTGCCTGACCTCAATGTCAACTGTGTGAATTATATGGACCAGAATGCATTGCAATTGGCAGTTTCCAACGAACATTTGGAGGTTACTAAACTCCTGCTCAGAAAGAAAGACATTGCAAGAATAGGAGATGCTTTGCTGTTAGCCATCAGTAAAGGCTACGTCCGTATAGTGGAGGCCATACTGAGCCATCAGGCCTTCGCAGATGGTCAGAGGTTGATAAACAGCCCCAGTCAGGTTGACACACACGATGATTTCTTTGCTTATGATGAGGACGGCACACTTTTCTCTCACGACATCACTCCCATTATTCTGGCTTCCCAGTGCCATGAATATGAAATAGTGCATATACTTCTTACAAAGGGGGCCCATATAATGCGTCCTCATGATTACTTTTGCCAGTGCAAGAATTGCAGTGAGCAACAGAGGCATGACTCTTTTAGCCATTCACAGTCTCGCATCAATGCATATAAAGGTCTGGCTAGTCCAGCGTATCTGTCTCTTTCTAATGAAGACCCTGTGATGGCAGCTCTGGAGCTGAGCAATGAGCTTGCGGTTTTGGCCAATATTGAGAAAGAGTTCAAGGTATAGTATAGTTAGTATATTAAAATGTTTCAGATTTTCCACAAAAAAATCCTATAAAATAGCCATACAGCATGTGGAGTAAAAAATGTATCTGACAAAATTTGCGGTTTTGTCCTTTGTGCTATTAGTGAATCATAAAAGTATAAGATGATACTATAGCTGTGGCCTTTCTCTGTTACAGAATGATTATAAGAAATTGTCCATGCAGTGTAAAGACTTTGTGGTCGGTCTCCTGGATTTGTGTCAAAACACAGAGGAAGTGGAAGCCATCTTAAATGGGGACACTGAATCATGTAAAAGCTCTGAAACTTTTGGCAGACAAAACCTTATCAGGTTGAAACTTGCTATAAAATATGAAGTTAAAAAGGTAAGCGTGTGAGCAAAGTACTTTCATATTCCGGATTAGAATTGACGCACTTGTTTTCATTGTCAACCTTGTGTTTAGATATGTNNNCTCTCTCTCTCTCTCTCTCTCTCTCTCTCTCTCTCTCTCTCTCTCTCTCTCTCTCTGTCATGTAAATACACACTCAAAAACAATTACTGCCAATGAGGCAGTTTGTGGCACATCCAAACTGTCAGCAGCAACTCCTCTCCATCTGGTATGAGAACTTGTCTGGACTGCGACAACAAACCACAGTGGTTAAAATCCTTCTTGTCCTTGGTGTAGCTGTTGGGTTGCCTGTCCTGGCCTTTTTGTACTGGATAGCACCATCAACTAAGGTAAGTTACATAATGTCATGTCATGCCATACATTATTGTAGTGTAATTAATCGAGCAATCCATTAATTGTCTTGACTTTTCTTTAAGGAATACATCACATATAGTTCAAATAGAGCGGGACAATATTGGACTAAAAGTACATTTACCATGTGTCCAGAAAAACAAATACAAAGAAGTGCCCCCATGCCTGCTGGATGTATAAATAGGCCAATTATACTAACAAAATAATAAAGTGATAATGTATCAGTACAGTGG
>JANJYQ010079514.1:16075-26159 GCA_024605255.1 Rastrelliger kanagurta | reverse complement strand
TTCAGTCAAGTATCACTTAAAATGTACTTCTGTCTTAGCAATTGTTACTGAAACAAACTGTGTCCCTGAAGAATTAAATTTATATTAGATCCAGCCATATTCACATTCATTCAGTCTACCCAAGTTGATGCAAAAAAAAAAAAAAGATCGGGTTTAATATTGGCAGCAGATTTGGTCAGTTTGACCAATTAAATATCTTTTATAAACATGTGCTCAGCAGTATCGTACTGGGTTGCACAATGATTATACAGATTAACTTCAACATCCCAAGGTGTCTCCAAAGGTTCAGTGTTTGGCCCCTCGTGCTGTGCCTTGACACCACCCTCATGAACTCCTCATCGACTGTTACATCGATAATGTCATGCTTTACAGCTCAACACTGTGTACGCTGTCACTGCAATTCGCTATACCCTGACTAACCACAACAATGACATTTAATAATGGGTGAAAGTCAGGTTTCTTAGATTAAACTGCAATACATGTGTCATGATTGTCATAGGTCCCAAACCCCTCACCAAAAACACATGTAATACCTTCTCTCTCAGCATCATAAACTCATCAGACACCCGCAACACTAACCTCTCTTTTGAACCTCTCCTTCTCTGTTGCTGAGACTCTGATTAATGGCTTGATCACATCCAGACTCGACTACTGCAAAAGCATTCCTTATGGCACACCATTCAGCCATTCACCACCAGTACCTGCTGGCCTGATAACTCACTCCCACTCCCTTGTTCTTAACTTCCCATCTGACCTTGCCAAGCGGATCTTCTGATGACAACCTTTTTGTCTCCACTATCTAGGACCATACATCAAATTTGGGGTAACAGAGCTTTCTCCATATCTCCCTTTGGAACTCTGTCCCCAAACACATGTGACATGTCACCAATCTGCATGCTCAAAAAGTTACTCAGAACTCGCCATTTTAGAATTGGAGCTCAGTGTAAGGTCAAGCAGGAATACTATCTATTGCTCACTCATTCATTCTCCTCCCTCTCTCTCCCCACATTTGTCCCATTCTAATATTAGCTGATTATGGGTGATACTTTTAGTTAGTGAATCAGATTATGCCATGATTTCTATCAGGCTACCACACCTTAGCTGTCAATTTTCTGTTCCTCTCTCTTTTGCTGTTAGCTGTATTTCAGTGTGAACTGTTTCAAAGCATCACAACATTAATTCACATCCACTTCATCATTCATATTACCACCAGGTCTAAGATCACCAGAAACCTGCTCCTCCTAATCCAGACAATAATTCCCTTATTTATTATCATCACCAGTGTCTAGGCTTGAGTTATATCCTATTTTACACTTGGCTTGGCTCCACCCTTATACAAATGATGACATTATGATATAATCTTATCAATAAAGACTTTTTACATTTTCATCTTATTATGCACATTCAATAAAATTATTTCCACATAAAAAACTGAGGTCTCTCATGATTAAACTGATGTTAATGTTGATGATGAATGTCTTGTGCTACCTTGAGCTTTTAATGTGTTACTTAGGAACTTGTATGGAAATTGTTGTGTATAGCTTTTTGAGTGTCTTCAGTGGCAACAGGAAAAATGGAGATGTACAACTGATCATTTCACTTGGTCATACCATGGCCATCCTCTTTCAGAGCCTCTAAATATCATATCTCACTGCATTTGCATCTGCTTTCCTTTGTTTAATCTGGATGCAAAATAACTGGATGTCTCCAACCTCTGCCTAAAATGGGATATAAAATTCCTTTAAGGTTAAAGACAAATTTCTATACCAGGAGTCCATTTCACAAAGCAGGTTTATTGAAAACCCTGAGTGTGTAAACCCTGAAATGATGGAAACCCTGAGATTTCCGTTTCACATAGGGAGGGAACTCAAACCAGAGAAAGAGAGGAAACTTAAGCCTGTTTCACAGAGAGAGGTAACTTAATATCTGGGACTGTTACCGTAATAACAACCTCTTTGAAACTAACCTGGTCAGGACCAGGTTTTTATCAATGAACCTCAGGTTTCTCTCTGTCTCTGCCCTCTTTCACAGACACACTCGCATTTCATTTCCTCATTAATTTAATCAGCAGACGAGTTTTAGCATGAGTCTGTCGTCTGTCATTAAAATAATAATAATCAGTGAGAAGTCCATTAAGTAACTTTTTCACGAGCATGGCATGTCCTTTTGATCACGATCCTTTTAATGAAGGTGTAGCATTACTGCGCAGAGAATGAAATAATCGCTGGTAGATGAAATAAATCAGCGTATAGATGTTCTATCATTTCCAGACTGTTATCTTTTTGAGAGATGCTGTTTCACATCACAGTCCATCATCTAGCCTACATACACAAGCGAACCCATCCTCACATTTGCAACAACATCTTGGTCATACTCTCATCGAGCAGATATTGTGTGTTGCACAGTTTATTTTATACTACAATGTCAGAGATGCTTAGGTAACTGCAGCCAATGCAAGGCAGTCAGAAAAGTGTGCATCACCCTGAAACTGCTTTTAACATCTTTAAAAATAAAAATAAAATACTTAGAATTTAAAATTAGATTTTATGTTCTTGGTTGAAATCGAACCAGGGACGCTGCTATCACGTGGGATGCAGTGTAACAACTGGACTATCAAAGTGCCACCATGGCAATTTTCAGACATGTTCCCTTAAGAAAAATCACCTGTCATCTTATAATTTAAAATTACACTGACACTGTGCTGCAACATCAGACTGGGATTAGTGATTTCATTTCTTGTAGGATTTCCAGTGTGATTGGCAGCTGCAGTAGTGTTAAAACATGTTCAAACTCGCCGTATGAGCGCATTAAAATCTCTATTTCCAGTGCATTGAAAGACCTCCTCTTTTCCATTGCCAGGGTGACTCGTGGAATCTGGGCTCCATTGATGATGGCTTTTTAACTCAGGGCTAAACTCCTCGGGGTTGAATTAACTAACTCAAATCAGCTGATCTGTAACCGAAAACCTAGGGTTTCCTTTATCAGAGGAAATCAACCCGGAGCTCAGGGTTAATTAAGCACAGGGTTTGATAAACCTGTTTTGTGAAATGGATCCCTCAGCAAATCCTGACTCCATGATTGGGTGAACCTGGACTGTCTGATATCTGATATAGCTCAAAACTGATTATCCTCATAACCAAAACACTGGCTTCTGATTTTGTGAACTACACCACCAACTACACTACCAGCTACTCCTTTCTTATAAAACAGATTTTGGCCAAGAACACCTGACCACTTGGGTTCAGAGTGGTGCATCATTCTGCACATCATGCCTGCCTGTTAAAGTATCCTGGTAAGTGATATCAGTATCAGTTTTCCCTTATGTGGGCATGCATACATGAATATATAAAAACTACAGTCAGTTTTCCTCTTTGCACCATGTAGTTGTATTGAGGCAACTGTCTCACCCACCAGACACAATCAAGCTGTGCATGTTACTGCAATGCACATTTATTATTACAATTATGCTCACTGGTTTGTTTTGCCACTTTGATTAAGAAAACACAAGCACAAGGAAAAATGTGTGGTTTAGCTTGAGATGTCTCTAAACTGTTTCTTCCAATAACATCATCCAACCATCACTGGATATAAAAATAAATGGAGTGCTTACAAGGTTCTGCCTCTGTAATGTACACCATAACAACATCTATTACAGACAAAGTGATACTGTGAGATCACAAAACCTCTCAACTACTTAAAGAGAGATAAAAACACATTTGTGATATTCAAACTGCTTCAGCATGCTCACATATATTTATGACTACAAAACATTATGGACATAATATCTGTTATATCTGCTCAATATAACTATGCCAGTGCTTCATTCCTACCTGTTGAAGGTGGCCAATACCTTTAAAATTTGATGCCTATTCTTGTCTGGGTATAGAGTGATGACACCTACAAAAAGGTTAGTAGATTCCTTCCCCTTCATTGTGCAACTTGGCACTGAAACCAGTTTTGTCTCCCACATGCTGACGCCCCCACAAATACAGAAACCCAATACCACTGTTTCAATTTTTAGCTCTGCTTTTAACCCTAGAATAAACTGCTTCAGCCCACCACTATCATATTGCTCTCCATGATCTTCCTACTTCAGAAGATCTGTACTCACCAGCCTGCTCCTCAGGGGTCACACAACTGTTACGGTCAATAGCTAGGGTCCAGGGTGAGGTGCAGATGCAGTAGTAAGATCCTGGAGTGTCCACACACTCGCCATTCTTACAGTTGGCTGGATCCTCACACTCATTCACATCTGCACAACAAAAAGGTGGACTGAATACTCCAGATAACTCGGGCAGCTGTCAGGAATCATGGTGAGAAGATATTTGTTCACTTACCTGCTACTGTTGCTAGCACACACTTCTTCTTGTTAGAGTCTAAAGTCCAAGGATGGTTACAGTTACAGTAGAAGGATCCTTCCATGTTGACGCACTGGCCATGAGTGCACAGAGACTCGTCATGGCATTCGTTCACATCTGAGGGAGAACATCAAACAGGGATCTGTTATGAACCACCAAAAAACTGTTCTAACTTCAAAAATGAAAACATGCTTTTGTGAACGTGTGAGATGGTCAATTTGTGGTATCCAAGTACTTACCAATACACTCGAGGAGGTTGCCATCATAGTAGAAGCCCTGTGGACAGTAGCATTCGTAGCCTGGCAGCGTGTTCTCACAGCGACCCTTCTTACAGATTTCTTCAGCAAACAAGGAACACTCGTCAATATCTGTAGACAATGAAGGAAAATCTCTTATCAGTCACAAAAAGAGAGCTAGATGAAGCTGGGCTGGGGGGAGCCATGTGTGCCAATCTTAGCAGTGACTACAGTCACAATCACAAAGAGCTGATAATTTATTTGGACAAGGCTAAACAAAAGGTGTTAAACCCTGATAGTATATGATCATCTTTATATTATCACTGAGTGGACGTTGTGGTGCAAATGGGAAGAATATTGCATCACAGTGTTTCCCTGTTGCATAATATCTACCGTGGTAGGCAGGCAGGCTATACAGGCGTCCTTCATCATAGTAGAGTCCTTGCCCGTTTGGACACAGGAAGCGGTACTCATCTGAGTGGAGAAGAAGGAAGAACTGGATTAAGTATGTAATATATATATAGATTTGCTCAAGATAAAATGTCAGTGCATGACAGTGCAGTGAATGATCTTAATAAGTATTTAAATGTACCTGAGTGGGAGACAGGACAGGGGTAGATCTCACAGTGATCTCCCCATCCAACCCCAATGGAGCAGCAGCATTCCTGTTTGGTGACATTCGTGGCTAGGACACTGTCGCAGAACACAGTGTCATCCAGGTTCAGGTAACATTCCTTCTTCTCGTCTGTCAACACTTGAACTGCTACGGAAGCAAAAAAGTGAGGATTTGGTATTTGATAAAACAACAGGACCTTTAATAAGGTTATCCAAGCAGGATTTACATTGTATGTGTTTAAGTGTGTGACTTGGGTTAATATAGAACAATGTATATAGAACATATAGAACAAAGATTTTTTTTATTTATGGTAAATTATTAAAACCGTTCAGCTCTCAGGCCTTCTGATTTGGATTTTGGTTTGATTTGTGCTGTTTTGGGCTTGCGACAGGGAGGGATCAAATGTTCAGGCCTGGTTAAAGCTCTGGGATGAATGTGGGTCTAAAGTAAAGCAGAGGGAATCAGAGCAGGCTTACCCTCACAGCTGTGTTTGTCCTCTGAGAGGACATAGCCATGATTGCAGACACACACATATGAGCCCGGTCTGTTCTCACAAGAGCCGTAGGGCTGGCAGAGACTTCTGTCGTCAGCACATTCGTCTATGTCTGAAAGTGACACAGGCTGCTCTTAGAATTTATTTCAATCCAAACACCAGCTGAGTTGCAAACAAATGCATTTCCTTTTCAGCATAACGTAAAAAAAAAATCCTGTCATTGATATGTTTATTTAATTTAGACAATTATAGTATCCACTTTCTGCTTAAAATCTCACAAAACAATGACGCATGTATCCAAAATCTCAATTAATTTCTAACAATAATTAAATCTTATTACCTTTTTTAGATAATCATCTCTTTAAAAAATAGTACATTAAAGGTGAATGTGGTCAAAAGGTTAACAATCAGGGTAGAAATAAATATTGTAAAAAAATAGCATTCACTCTGACTGCATATGTATTAGTGTTAGTTGCGAGTTACTATGAAATTAAATCATGGAATGAAAAAAGCATCCTGTTTTCTGATGAAGGTCTGAACTTCAGGGTTTGAAGAGGCCTACCTTGGCATCTCCTGCCTCCAACCAATGTGTAGCCCTTCTGGCATTTACAGTGATAAGAGCCCATATTATTGATGCAGTGGCCCATTTGACAGATTGTTGGCCTCTTGCACTCATTGATATCTGAAGGGAAGAAAAAAAAATAAGAATAAAATGTGAATCATGTGGCTGAGCAAGAAGAGGACCATAACTTTAGAAATCTATTCCTGATATGGTCAACACCAAACTGAACTCAGTCACGCTTTATTTGATTAACTATAATGCACCAAACAAGTCTCATGAGTTTCAGGTCATAAATAATTTCATACGGATTCCCTGTGAATATTTAACACAAATATATGGTGTCTGTAATGTTGAATATTTCATACCTTCACAGTGACTGCCTTCCTGTGTGCGCTGGTATCCCGGGTAGCACTGACACTGGAAGGAGCCTTCAGTATTGATACAGTGGCCGTTGGCACACAGCCTGACATCTTCACACTCATCAATGTCTGTATGGGAAAAGGAAAAAAATGCAATCTACTGTATGTGAATCTGCAATACACGCTTACTTTAATGACTAATAATCCTCATACATATGGATATAAAATGACTACACTACATTATTAAAAAAAAATCCAAAATAATTTAATTTAAAGGTGGTGTCTGCTTTACTAACCACTGCATCCTTTGCTGTCTGCAGAATGGTGGAAGCCTTCATTGCACAGGCAGCGGTAGGTACCAGGTAGGTTCTCACAGCGCCCATGAGGACAGATACCGGGCTTCTGACACTCATTAGTGTCTGGTGAAAAACAAAGAGAGAGAAAAGAGGAAATAATGACAGACAGACATAAGAATACCCTAAACTGAAAATGAAATTTGCTTTCAGGAGCATCTTTGTTCAATTTTTAGCATGACAATAACGCCCCCTAGTGGGCAACATCCCACAAAAACACATTGACAGAAGGAAAAATGTTTAGAAGTAATGACTTTGCAGTATAGCAGGGATGTACTCACCATAGCAAATGCCAGCACGTGCCTCATGACCACGCAAGCAAGGAACACACTCATAGGAGCCTGGTGTATTCTCACACTGCTCTTCGGGACAAGTGTCAGGATTCAAACACTCGTTTATGTCTGGAAAAAGTGCAAGTTTTATGTACTCATTATATTTCAATTTGGATTCACATACAGAGTATAGACACAAGCAGCACGTATCCTGAGGCAATGACGGCTAGCTGTTCTTCAGCAGTTCAGTCCATTAACTTCATTTAACTGTATCCCCTAATGGATCTCTTATTGTACTAGACACTTGTGTTTATTACTCTGTTATAGTATTTTATGTGTTATGCTGTTTTATTTATTTTTCTGAAGTATTTTTGATATATCAGACATGTTTTGTTGATGTGTGCTTGTACTGTTTTTGTCTACCTTGAGCATTTACCAAGATAAATTCTTCTCGATGTTTCATTTTAGTAATAAATTATTAAATCTTGGGCATATTACAGTGATAAACACACATAAGTATTCACTAATATCCATCATGACATAATTATCTGTGTCTTTATACCTTCACAGGCTGGATGACGATGTGATTTGCTCCTAAAGCCGCTCTGACATTCACATTTAAAGAAACCGGGCAAGTTCACACACTGGCCTCCAATACCACAGATGTCTTGATCAGAACACTCATCCACATCTGCAAAACAGAAATATTAGAGCCAATCCAGAATCTAAAAAAAAAAAAAAAAACACTGAATAAAACAGTTAAACATGGGGACACTTCAGCCTAACTTACCTACACACTTAAGCCTCCCATGCTGTACCATGTGTTTATAACCTTTGCGACAATGGCATTTGTAGCTTCCTTCTGTGTTCATGCAAATGCCTCTGCCGTGGCCACAAGGTTCTGACTCACACTCATTATCATCTGGACAACAGGAGCAAAGAGAGGGAGAAGTACAATAACTACATATGTTGAAAACAGAGGTGAATATTACAGCCAGCAGAAAGCTCAGTGGGCACAGTGCTTTAATTCCAGGGAGTAGTTTCATCACCTACAGTACACTTAGATGCCTTGTTAATCATATGTGGTGTTTATTAGATCAGCTAACTATTTTACGTATGACGAGACCCTTTCACATCTTTGGCAAAATGTAATCTAGCTGTGAGAAAGTAAAGTTTATATTGAAATGTGCCTTAATATGAAATGAAAATATGTTTATGCATGTCTGGTTGAATCCTTTGTTTAGTTGGTTTTGTTCTGCTTTGCTGGCTATATTTAAATTAAAGAATGATACTTAAGTGTTTGCTGTCTCGTGCGTCAATGTCCGTTTCCTGCTACCGTTCTTAACATAATGTTTGTGTCCTGACTTCAAGAAAAGTATAGGCCTTGAAAACAATTAAAAACTGTTTTTGCCTCAGTCTTGCAGGGATTTTTGGATGCTGACACAACTATTCAACATTTTCAACCACTCAAATTAAAGTGTTCAAAGAAACTAACTCAGCTTGCATGGCCAATTCACAGTTTGAGCAGCTCTTTTATGGTGGATCCACTTTCACATACTTATCAAACCCATAAAAATATACAAATGTTCCTATTACAATGCCCTTCAATTCAAACATGTATCTTTTTAAATCTAAACTTAGTATAGTATATAGAGAAACACATGTGAAAGCCAAAAAATGATTGCAATTATCAATTATCAAGAATTAAAGTTGCAATTGCTCCTAGTTATAGTGTAAAGGATCAGAACCAGGTCAAGGTCAGATAAAAATGAGAACACTGCTTTCTGAGACTAAGATTAGATGAATGGACAAAATCTTTTCTTCTGTCATATTTTAATTCTTCTGTTTGTGATACAGAATGCAACCAACACAATGCAGAGAGAATAATTAGATCCAAGAGCCAAGTTGTTATTTTAAATGCTGATCTTAAGGCAGCACCCATACATTAACTAGCAGACAGGATGACAGGTAGTCTTTAAAAGTTATGGATAGTTACAATTTCTGAGGCAAATCATGTAAGCTGAAAGAAGCAGCTGATTTTAAGCCATTTGATGTTAGGGATGCTCATGAAGGTTTTATCCTCTCTATCAATTCTACGTCTGTGAGGGGAAAAGTTAGCTTGAAACAAATCAATAATACATAAAACATAATCTCCTAGAACCAGAGCGTAGTGTTTTTGCCAAGGGGGGATGCATGCATAAGAAACTTCATGAGNGGGAAAAGTTAGCTTGAAACAAATCAATAATACATAAAACATAATCTCCTAGAACCAGAGCGTCGTGTTTTTGCCAAGGGGGGATGCATGCATAAGAAACTTCATGAAAAATTTCTTGTCACTATTCATCACCGTCCCTTTCCTGCACTGTCTCTACCATGGTCTCTTACCCTCACAGATGTTCTTCTGCGGGTTGAGATGGTAGCCGGGGTGACAGTGACAGATGTGGCCGTTCAGGCTGTTCTCACACTCTCCATGACCACAAATGTTCCTGCTTAGCCTACTACAATCTGTCTCTGCTTCAGGGAGGGAACACACAACATTCAAGCATCTTATATATACATGCATATATATATAGATAAATAGATGTATGTGTGTATATATCATTACTATTCTTGCATGTACATATACATATATAGATATACAGACAGTATATAGCTGGTCACTTTCATGCTTTAACTAATATCCTTGGGCTTTGGCCATGTTCACACTGTTCACCCTCAGACTTTTTCAAATCAAAGCCAATGACAGGTGTCACATAGACTGTCAGTAACTGTAATGAATTTCTTCAGGAGGATTTTGTAACATTTCAATATTATGAACAAATCCATGAGAATGAG
>JANJYQ010079499.1:4083-17438 GCA_024605255.1 Rastrelliger kanagurta | reverse complement strand
TATAATCACAGTATACATGGGGCAGATGTCCATGAGTAAATTTGCTCTCTAAAATATACTTTCCCTCTGCATCTTTCTTATATATTGCTGTGACTCATATAACAACAACATGTATGTATTTACATTTACCATTTGAATCGCTCTGCTTCTGTACAAATTGGCTGATTAGTCTGTACAGTAAAATTATGTCACTACTACTGACTACCTTCAACAATTCACTTTACTTTTAAAGTAACATTTGTGTTGTTTTATGATTCACGTAGTATTTGTGCACAAACCAGAGGACAATCACAGTTTTCTACTACTCAAATCAGTTTGAATCTTTGTAAGAAGATTATGTTAAATGATAAAGATATTGTTTCTTCCAGTGCAAACCAATAAGTAATTTGATCCCCTTGCTGTCATCATCTAACTATACATGTCTTTTAAAGAACTTGTTTAAAAGATAATTATAGGATGATTCTGCACTGAACTTGTTATATACATGTTTTGATAGCAGTGTCAACACTTGACATTGAAGCCGTTTTGCTTCTGTGATGATCACTGGTTTAAAGACACATCTCGATAAGTTATGGTACAAACTTTGCTAAATATGATGAACTGTGATCTTACTCAGACTACTGAGCTGGCGGATAATAGCGGACAGCGTGTTGTTGGTTACACATTCCAGCTCATTGCCAATTCCATCAGGTACAGAACTGTGGCACAGGTGCCGAGGTTCAATGTTTCTCTTGACCAGAGGCATGACCTCTCCTCACACCTCAGCTGCACCGTCTGCTGGGAGACAAAGGACACCATTGAGAGCTCAGCAGATAAGACTTACAGAGTGAAATATTCAATATTATTCATAAACATCTTGTCATAAAGCAACTTCAGTGGGAATCAAACATGCTATGTCCTCAAATGTCATATTTGTACAGCAACATGACCTTTGTCTCTTGTACCACCTACAACTGTAATCCCTACCTCTGGTCACGGCAAAATTACATTTATTTACGTAGGCAACATTAATGCATGACATTGTGATTCATTATCTCACCATTAAGTAGTATAATAATTACCTGACTTTATGTACTGTTGTCAGTAAATGAGTTCAATTTTGCCAGATAAATAATATATATTGTTATTATCGTAAATATTGTAATTGCTTCCACATCTGTTGTAATTTTTCATTTCATCTATTTTGAATTTTAGGGGCTGAAAAAACATTTGCATTTTCAGTTGGTTGGCTTTTTTCAAAATCTTGATTATATTGTTTTAAAAAGAGTAGTAAGAAGCGTAACAGACAGGATCAACATCTAAATTTTTTAATGATTTTGTTATTTTTGCTGTGTTGTACATTGGGGCACTTGCTGTTGAATGTTAAATCTATCACCACCTCTCAAAGTGGTGCACATATTGTGTGTTATTTGGCAGTTATTTAAAGGATTAAACATGCATAGCAAGTGATTGTTATAGAAGAGGTTTGAAGACAACAGATGTGGCCATTTCTAAGTGAATTTGCAAGTCACTTTACACGTTTTTAAATGAGCTTTGAGGGATGATTGCCAGTAATTACAGGTTGGAGGTGAGCCAGGGCTATCGTAACAATAAAAGTATGAATTTACCATTATTAACATAATTATCGTATTCTGTGTACCACGGCAAACAAAAGTCGCATTCTAGCATTTTGACATGCATGGAACAAAATATGAAGTTATAAATCCAAAAGGTCACTTTTTAGTAAAGCAGTGATGCAAGTTAACATTCTTTGATTAGTCTAGAAACTGGCAACATGCAGACAGTTTACACAGCAACTCGGCCACCCATTAATTAAACTGAGATTACTTTAAAAATGTATCTCTTTGCAGGCAGTATAGTTCAGTGCTCAAATGATTATTGAAATAGGGTTTTCTGGTTGTAATCATTCCACTGTTCCTACTGATCATTTAAAGATCCCTTCTTAATACACATAAAATGTAAGTGATGGGGGACTAATTCCATAGTCCTCCTTCTGTGCAATAATGTATTTAAAAGCTGACCTGCTACTCAACAGGGTAACACAAAGAGAGAGTTTCATACTAAAATTTGATATGAACTATAACTAACTCAAAATTCTGAATAATATAAGCTTTAGATCAACTTTTTAATTAATGTTTGTTAAGGGATTCTTTTAATAATCCATATGAACAGCAGGAACAATTACAGTGAGGAAAACTTCTTTCAGTCTTCATATAGACACTAACTGACCTGACTTAAGAAATGTGAATGTGAAGAAGTATGATACAAGAATGCTAAATCTAACATTTAACATGTCATTTCCAACCAGCAACAGAAGACGCTTGACAACACACCTACTTCACCATAAAGCAGCTGTGGGTTGACTCGGTTCAGTGTACGTTTCTTTTTTCTTTTTTTTTTTTGACATCAGCACGCTGGGACAGAGCAGTGAAGGTCGGGTCCAAGATGTCCCATCCAAGTGAAACAAACCCTCTGATGGCCTGCTGTAGTCGTCTGCCTGACTGTGGTAGTAGTCATCTCTGCAGGCTGGAGTTCACTCTGAAAACAAATCTCTGGTCCAAATCACAGCTTGAGCCATGAGGGGATTTGGTCAGCAGATTTACTCCTGTCATCCAATCACAGTTGCCTTGCCAACCATTTCACATGCAGTGTTGGTTTGACTTCAGGATGTATTAGTCCTATTTTATGGATTCAAAGTCATAGCTGCCTTCTATGAATGAGATTTGATTTATATGGTTTTATTATTATAGGCTTATAAATTGTAGATTTTCTGATGCATTATAATTAAGGCTGCAACTATTTTCAATACTGTGTTTATTAGTTTTTGTGTTGATTAACCATCACATTCAGTCAGAAGATAGTAAAAAGTGTGCATCACAAATTTTCCAAATAACAAGTTTTTTTTTAACCTTCATTATTATTTTTTATTAACATACTGTTTACTGACTACTTGAGTTATTAACTAATGGTTTCAGCAGTAAAACAGCATTCATTTTAAATTAGCAAATTGTTCTGGCTTGGTTCAAAAATATATGTACTCTCATTATTGTTTAGCATGTACTGCAGCTAATCATAAGTTTTTATTTTTATTTCATCTCCATCTTTACTCAGTCCTCTCTGATTCTTGTTTGCTGACCCACTCAGCATAAACAGGAGCATTCCAGTCCCAGTCGGCCTTCAAACATGTCAGTGGAGAAAACCTGGATTAATAATGAAATGAGACAGACACTCAGCACACACACACACGCGCATACTTTTTTTTCCACAGATGGCATCATCTGGATTGTGGGAGGGTGTGGTGTAACCCAGATATCCAGGCTTAAATCTTTATAAATAGCACATCATGAAATTATAACTCACAGTTATCATACAGGAGATGTTATTTAATCCAGCATTCTTGATGTAATCTACATTGGTGGTGGGTTTAAAGGGCAAGTTAACTCATCCTCATTGTTTTTTGTTCCAGCTTCATATTTAGCATACAGACAGCAGAGTGATATCAAACATCATATCTCACTCTCAGAAAGAAACTGAGCAAGTGAAGTCCCCCAAATGACTCACTATTCCTTGCGTACAGAGTTGACTGTCCATGAGTAAGCCAGTCACAAAATAACAAATCTCATCTTTCTCTTTAATCATTACTGATATTTCCCATTGTTTTTTGTTGTCTTTTAGTTCATGTAGCCTACTCTTAATGGTGTCATGTTAAGCTTGGGAGACGTTCACTTGGGGGGGTCTTCTGTATTTTACAGTGCCATAATCTCTTGGCCAGCTCAGAAGTATTAACCCCAATACAGTACTTACCCTCTCCATTATCACCATCATTGACCCTGCTGGTTTCACCAACCACCAGCTTAGCCACTTACTGCACATACCAGCAAAAACCCTAACACCTCTATCATCCATTACCCACTGACATACAATCTGCCTGTCCTCTGATATTTGTCCTCTTATTATAGCTTTCTAGTCCTACTCTATATTGATCACTGCCAATGCCTTGCCAGTTATTACCCAGAGTGAAAGCCACACACACACACACCTCTAACACTGAGACTGTGACATCATGAGCATCATTGTATAAACCTTACCATTGAGTTTTCCCCTTTTGTTCCTGTATCAACAGCTTTCACGTCATAGCAAATGTGTGACCTGTTTGAAAGCATTAAACCTTGAACCTCTGGAGCTTCTATCAAATTTAAATTCTAGATATCTGGTGAATCATTTCCCAAGCAGAAGAGAGGAGAGGATGCTGGCGTTGTTTGTTCACTGCTTTTCCATCCCAGTTTAACAGTTTACAATGGTAGTATAAAGTGATCTTGACATTGCTTACCAGTAACCTTTGTTTTTGCTGTTTTGTTTAGCAGCAAATTTGGTTCTAATATGGTTTTTATACTGATGCTTTTACCGAGTAGCATTTTGATATTAAAAAGTTTTAGTTGTGTCTGAAAAGTGACGCATACTTTCTCTCCGATGGCCATCAGTAACTAAGGAAAGTCTTCTTCACTACATTATGCTGTGATTGACAAGTCTATATACCATGGCAATGATGTTAAAAAGGTCTATGGTTTAACGTCTATGGCATAGACTGTAAAAAAATAACCATGGTGTTAAACATGATGTATATAAGGCCATAATTGATTAATTAATCCAAAATTGACTCATCAGGGTAATCTTTTCTCTCAAATTGGATCTTAGGTACGTCCCAGTGATGTTAACTGAAAAAACTGCAGTCAAAAACCTTGATATTTGACTTGCTGCTTCATATCTAATTTGAGTACAAATTTTATAATGGCAGCTTGTTTTCTTTTTCATCAAATGCTTCATGGCCTTAAGTCTCACAATAGCACGTTTCAGAAATTAATTGAATCTGATTTTTGTTGTCAATTTTGGGTAAAATTCTGTGAAATCCTCTGATCATTCCCTCATCCTTACTTTTCACTTGGTGCCATCTTTTGGTTATCATTGGTAGTGAATAAACAGCTAATCTATAGATTAATGCAAAGGTTTACATTAAGGTTGAACTGAAATGTGGATTCTTGATTACTAGGAAATTTTAGATGCAAAACTGCAGTCCTACAGGATTGGTATTTTTATAGATTACGTTTTGGCAGGAACTCTATTTGGGTTGTATTGAACTGTATTAATGTGTATTCTGTATCATTTAAGAACAATAGCTTGTGACTTATCCTTGCACTAAGATATGTTTTCTTTGACTAGATCCTGCTGCAGATTAGTTGCATGAGTATGCATGAATATGATGTTAATAAGAAGAAGCAACGCCTGACTGTTGAGACCTCCTCTTTCTCTTGAGCTGAAGCATTTCTCAGGTAACCAGGAATCCCAGGTAAGAGATCAACTTTCAAAAGAGAATAATCTGTAGATAAATATGTGTTAGACATATTATTACATCAATATGATGAAAAAAGTTTTTGAAAAAAGTTAGTTAAAAGTTTAGTTTTTTAATGAATTTTAATAACATGTTTTAATCATCTGTGTGCACCATTTAGATATTAGTTTGCATTCATTTTTTTTTAATTAACCATGTAATTCCAGGGGTCTTAACCATAAAATATATGTCCAGTAGTTGTTTTGTCTGGTAGTAATTTTGGAATAATGCTCGCCATGTTTTCCACCAAATAAAAAGCGTAAATTCGTATTTTGGGGGTATAACAAAACAATTACAAATCAAGATCTATTTACTTTGTCGTGGACATATTATATTATATGTTATATATTAGATTTTGTCCAAATTTATTATGCTGTTAAAATAGTTATGGCCTATATCTAATTTTGAGATTACAATTCTAATGTATAGTGATGGTTAATTTAACAACACCACCAATTCTCTTTTAGCAACAGTAAATTATTAAAATTCACCATACCTTATCATTATAATGCTATCATCAAGTAATTATCCAACAGTTTTCTTCTTGTCTTGTTTACAATGGGCCTTTACAAAACACAAAACCTTAAATTTTCCCATAGCAGAGCGCAGCACATCACACGACAGTGGGAAAAATAATCAGCCGGAGCTTAAGACTGAATCAAAAGCCTCACAGTTCCTGAGCAGCCGCCTTTAAAGGGGGTGACTCTTAAAATGCCTCAGCTTGTTTGTCTCATGGTTTAAGTGGTGCACATAGCCATGGAAAGATCATTAAATCACTGTTTTACCACTTGGCTTAATCCCCACAACAAAAGGGAAGATACAAAAAAAGAGAAAATGGAGAGAAAAAAATGGTGGGTGAGATTAACTAGAAACTTGATGGATTTAAACTGACGGCTCTGTTTCCCAGCGTTGCTAAGGGGAGTTAAGAATCTTGATTCCACATCTCCCAGCCTGAAGAGTGGCTGCTGATCGGACGTTCTCTATTACCCCTGCAGTGGCCAGCCGCACTCGTAGTGTCCGCTGCTGTGGCCATCTGCCGGATTACCCAGCAGGATATATTTTTATAGAGAGCATCCTATTCATATCCTGCCTGCAAAGGTTTACATTAAGGTTGAACTCGGGTGCACTTACAATGGCAGATGAAGTAAGCTCTATCCTTCTTACAGCACCCCTCCCCATCTTCTCACTGTTTGGGAGACTGATAGCACTGGGTTGAAAGGGGCTGCTTTACCGTGGCATGAAAGAGGATCTCATGCAATGCCACTGTCTGCTACTGATTTTTTTTCAAGCGCTGACAATAAAGTGGTGCCCAGCATGAAAAAAAACATTTGTATGTGCCAAGTGCAATTGTTTCTTCTAATAAGCATCAACAGGCCAACTTCTCTGTGTTACCATACAGGTGAACTCATTCCTGGGAAAATGTTTTTTTCTTTCTCAGCCTCGTAGGCGCGATGGCGTCCCCCTTTTTCCTTGGCCTAAAGGGATTAGTCGTGCCAGTGCTACCCCGGCTGTCACGGTACTGTCTACTTCCCATCTCTCTTCTGGGCCTCTAATGTGATTAACCCATTCCCTGTGGTCCAAATGGTTCTGGAGGGTGGGTAGTAGGGGGTGGGGAGGAGGGGGGTACCTCCTTGGCATGTTTCTCCCCATGCCTCACTCACATCATTGGCAGGAAGAACCGAGGTCAAAGATCTTTTAGGGTGTGGAGATGAGACCAAGTTGCTGGAGAAAGAATTAATACAATCTGACATTTAAATTTTGAAATTATTTTCAAATTTAAAAATGAAGATTTATAGATAAAACGATAAAACAATAATATGAATCTGCAAACTATTTTGTGCATTGAAATTCTATTTCACCTGTCTGCTATGTCTGCTCACAATCTATTCAAACACTTCAATCACTAATGACAATCTGTTCAGGCTGATTTGTATTACGGCATTTGCTTTCACAGACATCAGCACTGAATATTTACTGCTTGCTTAAGTGGAGACAATAATGATTGCCGACGCCCATCATCTTGTCAAATGTCAGTGTTGCGGGGCCTCGCCTGTTTAACACATGTCACGCTCATTTTCAACTCATCTGTCGCAAGTCGTCTTCAGGGTATCTGTTGCGTGCACAGGACCACATATGCCCTTTGCCACCACTTGGAGGGAGAAGCCTCTGAGCTACAGGGCTGTGTATAAAACCCAGAATTGAAATCGCCTCTACAGTGACAAAGACTTGTCACTTTATGTTTTTATCAGTGTGGTGATGTGCAGTGTGAGTGCAGCTTCACTGTATAATGGGGGAAATTTATTAAAATGTGTATTAAAATGTGTTAACTATTAATGTATTAACAAGCCAGACTCTTGGCTCCTGTTAACAAGGCTCACGAGTCTGAACGCAAAAGATGTGCTTTTAAATTCCATCTTTTCTTGGAAAGAAACTTTTTTTTTTCGCATTACCCTGAAACAGACTTTTGGATGAAAAGTTTGTAGAAACCAACTGAATATTACGTAATGTAATCTTGAAACCATGAGTACCGGTACTACATTTCCTAAATAGTCACATACCTATATAGCCAATAAAATGTTAGCTTAACTCATCTTTTGTTTTTTGATAGTTTCAGTTAAATATTCCTCGCACCCTGTCATGTGAAAGCCGGGAAAACCTATACAACAACTTCTACTGTCATGCTGTGTTTCACGTGAGCGCACAGCATTGGTCAGGCGACGGCACGGAGAATTAGGAGTCTTAATTAAGATTTTTTACAACTCTGCATGTGCTGTTCATATGCGAGACAACAGGCTTGAATGGGGTGGGGTGTGGTGGATCCTTAAACAGCTGCCCACTCTGAAACAAACGCCAAAGTTAACAAGAAGATCCACACAATGAAGCAATGTGTGTCATTTTAGTTAAACCTTCAAAGATCCGTCAATAAGATGGGGTGTATCAGCAAAAACTTTCATAATGTTCGTTTATCTGTGTTAAGCTGTAAATATTTATATTTTAGACATTAATGAAAGAGCAAAGTGAAAACAATTCGACATTGTGGCTGAAAGACAATACCATGCATGAGGGGGTAGCACCCCTTGTGTGGAGATTTGGTGGGTTTCCAATCCTGATATCCAACCCTGCACCATGTAATGGAAGTTGACACTTATTGTATTAGTATGGGCTAATGAGTGTCTAAAAGCCTGTGTGACTGTGTGCGCCAAGGAATCTCATCGTGTGTGTTGGGTGGTAGGAAGAAAGGACAATATCTCTGAAATGAAGACGAGGCTATGAAGTGCAGCCTAAAGAAAAAAAAAGAGCATCCACCACCATCACTGCAGATCTCAGGAGGCACGTGAGGCCATGGAGAGTTTCAAGCAATTCTGATAGATATATGAAGAGCAGAAAACTAGTCGCCAACTTTATTTGATGCCCATTCTAGATTTCTCTAAACTTTAAACGTATCATGTCTCATCAAAATGTCACTGTTGAACTGCATTCTTTGTTTTGGATTGTTGCATATGTTTCTCCTTCTTTGATGTATAACATCCACAAAATTACATTTTGGACAGAAAAATGCATAAAATCAGAAAGCAGGACCCATCTCTTCATCTCTAGGTATGTGCCTCATCAGCATTTGATGGCTTCTGTTGTTTAATATGAGATTTTTTTTATCCATTGCACTGATACAACAATACAGACTTTAGAAAGTCAAATCTTGACATACACCAACGGAAGGCATGTTGCAAAATAACTGATTAAAGAAGCAATGCTGATCTGTCACGCCTAGATACAGTCTAATGCCAATTCATTTAAAATCTTCCTTGTTAAATTGGGATTTGGATCCATAGACCACAATATAAGGACCACTGTTAAAAAATGTTGGTTTCAAGAATCATTTTGACATGATTTTATTGCAAATGTATCTCTTGAGTTTGTTGTAGTGATGGAGTTTTGTAAAACTGATCAACATCAGCCTACTGATGCATGCAGCTTCATAAAAAAAACCCAAACAACACAGTTGTAGTACCATTTCTGACCACAAGGTGGATATCTAACTAAATGAATTGGGTTTCATTTTTTTTTAAACTTTTTTTTTTTAATCAGTTCTTAGCCTTTTGTAATAGCTTTTGATCTGACTCAATGTTTTAACATGAAGACTCAATGCACTTCTCTTCTCTTTACAAGACACCCAAGTTTATTTACACATTCTTCCTTTTGTAAATCATTTCAGATTTGTGGGTTGTTAGTATTCTGCTTAAAGAAGTATATCACCAGAATCATGAGGGAAAAGTCAAAATATGTGGCAGAATTGTGAAATACATACAGGAGAACAGTGTCCTTTGCTGTGTCTGTATCTGTGCTGATTCAAATATATATGAGCCTCTGCTCCTTTGAGCCTAAATGCATGTCATATAAGAAGTAGGACTGGGGTATTCAGTTATTTAGTCAATTCTTGCCAATGAAACTTAAATATTTTTCATCATATTTTTCTTGACAGACTAATTATTACTTTAGTAATGTTTGATAAAGTTGTCACAACAGACTACTTGGAATAGGTAATTGGGGCATTATCAGTTAATATATTAGAAAATAAATATTTAAAAGGCAGCTTTTAAACTTTTGCTTACACTGCTGTTAGATGTAATCACCAATAAAAGAGATTTTAGACACTGTATAACATCATTTTTTACAGTGGAGTCACTGAATCTCTGTAGTGGTGCAGTTGTGAAATTAAATTTGAACTCATGGAAATGTTGGGACATTTAACTTTTAATACTTTAAAGGCCATTTCCAGTCATACTCAGTGTTTGTCTCAGAAATCACGTCACCTATGATCAGTTCTTCTCATACCACCCATACACATAACTGCAGAATGTGGACAAGTATAATCAATTTTGTTCAGGAATCCATCATTTTACCTAAGAATGAGCACTATATATCTATGTAGGAATAGGTCCTGTTGCACTGAGCCAGCCATGTTGCACCACCATGTTTCTACAGTAGCTTAAAATGGAAAAGGGAAATTTTGGCTCTAGAAAGGGCTTTTTGCATTTTTCATGCATATCATAATCACCATAGGTTCTCCTACACACTTGGAATAGAAGTGGGGTCAGGGTGAGGTAAGTATGGTTGTGATCCTTAACCTCACTGCTAGATGTCACTAAATCCTACTCATTGGTCCTTTTTAATATATGTATTTCTAAAAATGTTGAGCTATTCCTTTAACTTTGTATATACTTGATAATAAGTTCAAATATGTACTTACTTGTTTTTTGTGCATTTTTTAACTAATAATTTTATAAATATGTTGCTATTATCTTTCACTTAAACATATTTACATATAACAGACTGGTATCTATCTTTAAATGATGCATCTTTGCCACCACGTTTCCTGCCAAATATTTCAGGCAAACAATTCTCATCTCCTCTTTGGGCCAAGGCAGCAATAAATACCCACAGCTGAGAGTCTTTGGCATTTTTACACATGGCCCACAGAATAATTAGATGTCAACAGTTTAACTATCTCAAATATAACCCCTGAGTGAAAGCCAAAGCTTCCAGTATACTTGGTATCTGTCATCTCACAGATTTTTTTTTTTTAATTTTTGCCAGGTGGATGTGTTTTTGGTTAAAAACTACTGCTTTAATATAGATCACTCACACTTGAGAACCTTATTGCATAATATTTTCAAGTGTGGTCTCATTGATCAGGTGTCTGAACTGTCTAACTGGAGTTAAACATACTGATGACTGTAAGCACTACTATAAGTCATTTGAATTTCATTTTATTCTTTGCTCATATTAAAGATCTATCCTGATAGATATTTCAGGTTCAATTCCAGCTTCAGTTGCATAATCCTGTATAGAAATTCAGTAAACTTTTATACAGAATATTGAAGTAACAAACAATTTCAAATCCTATCTATGCAAAGATGGCAGTCCTTTATGCCTTTGCTCCTTCATAGAAACACTCCAGTGAAACTTAAACACTGACTACTGGAATTCATATCATTGTTCCGAATTTATGAATGGTCTAATTTGTTGCCAGATCACAAATGTGCCCTTTCACAAATGCAGCCAATTTCTGAACGCTTTCACTGATGATTGGCTTCGAAAAATAATGTCGTCAAACCAGGAGGCTGTCAACTATAAGCACATGGCCCACTGGAGATATAATGACATCAAGGAACTGAAACGAAAGCAGGCTTTTTAAACAGGCTGGTGCAGGCTTACACTTGGTACACAGGTCAACTTCAGTGCGCTCATCTGAACGTAACTCAGGTTGACACAATTTGACCTCCCTCGATACCCCCTCTCTGCCAGCCTTTGTTTTCACTTTCTCTCCTGGGAATCGCAGTTAATACTACCCTTACAGATTCTATCAAATTTTTTAGTCTTCTAAGCTCTCATTTCTCAACATTTGCTTTTCTATTATTTCTCAGAACTCCGCGTCTTTTCAGAAATTATCCTTTGTAGGCATTTACTGAGACTGGGGGTCTGGCAGAATTGTTTCTCTCAGCCTGGCCTTCAAAGGAAAGTATCTTTAGAGGCTTGCATGAAGAGGCCATTGTTATTAGCTTAACTTAGATGTTTCAAAATAACACCATTTAAAAAATGATATCTCAATTAATCATTTCAAGATGACTGCAAACACCAGATTGAGATTGTTGTCATGTTTATTGAATTCTGAGTGATGGTAAACTTCCCATGAAGTGGGTTAAATGATAAGCTCCTCTCATCAGCTCTTAGAACCACTGATTCCAAAGATTTCACAGTTGGATGATCAGCTAAAGGTAAATATGTTTAATGCTGCTCGGCACAGAGAGAGACTAATCTTTGCTTTCTTCTGTGGGTTTTACCACCGCGTCAGTTACTTTCGAGTATTGTGTTTTAAATAACTGCTTTAAATAAAGCACCATCACCTGCTCATCACACAGGTGTAGATACTGTCTCCTTACTCACATTCTCCTAATGTCTTATTTCTCCTTATTTCTGCTTATTTTTTGTAGCAGGTTTGAGCTAGTAGAGAACTAATCTTATTCCAATTTCCAGATATCTTTTTAATTGCCAGTATTCTTCAGATGGATCTTGAATTCCTGCACATGCACTCTTGTTCCATTTCCATATCAGTCCTTTACAGTCTGTTTGTTTTTAGGTTAAAGTGACTTGAATTAAGAAGAAACACTGTTTATTATATATACTGCTATGTGTCCAATTCTAACAGTCCAGCACCCCTGTGGCCTGCCAGCGCTTTCACTTCTTGCTGGGCACAAAGTGCACATGTTTGAAAACCCATTTAAATTCTTTCAGGAAGAATCTGAACAAAAAACGTCATTTAGAGGTAGCAGGTGGATGATGGTGCACGGTTGACTGATCAGAAATAAAAAGACCCGAAAGAACATTCAAGACGGGTAAGGCAATGTTCTTCATTTTCTAATTAGCCTTTAGATTCTACTTCCTTGTGCAGCATCCCACATTGCTGCAACAAACCAACACAAAAGTTGAGTTGTGCCTCAAAACCTTCTGCATCTTTTCAGGGGAAATGGTTCTTTTTTTGGGAGCCAGCATAGCAGTGTTTATTTTCCAACAGTGAATGGGTGTGAGGTGTGAAGCTATGAATACTGCGAGGTCATCACTCCATGATGCTGTAAACAGGGCCTGTTGGTAATGAGTGAGGCCATGGCCCAACTCTCTATTCAACCATTTAATCAAAGAAACTGAACAGTGGACAGGGTTATTGCCGAACAAAGATGCACATAAAAAGAGAAACTGTACAGACACAAAATAAGACACTAATTATCACTGATCCTGCGTTAATTTTCTGTTCCCTCAAATGTTGACATTAAAGGGAGGTTTTTTTTTAGATAAAGCAACAATGATAAGCGATGACTTCAGCACTCCTAAATCATGCCACAAATAAATGGGAATTAAATGTGGAATTGAGACCAGTCATACTGTTAATGAATAATGTCTGTAATAATGGGGA
>JANJYQ010079342.1:0-10049 GCA_024605255.1 Rastrelliger kanagurta | reverse complement strand
AGCCAATATCAATAAATAAAGGCCAGTATCTGCAGTAGTAAGACTTGAACCAAACCTATAATCCTATTCTGGAAAAAAAACGACACTGTTTTAATCTCTAGGTCTCTGTGATTCTCACGGTGTGCTCGGTTTCTAGGTAGCAGTCACAGTTCTCTCACAATATGTATTTGTTCAGGACCTTCTCAGTAGCCAAAATCTGACTTTTCTGCCCTCAAAAAGTTATACTGACAGTTAGTTGATCAGCTGATCCTCACATCTGTACCTTGTGCCTTCAGATGATTTTTGTTGTGATTTGGCACTATATAAATAAAAACTGAATAAAGATATAAATAAAGATTGACATCTCCATGGCAACAGCAGCCCCAATGATATAACAGAGAGGTGTCATATTACACACACTGACTTTTCAGTCAGTCTTCACAAATACACACAATCATTTATCAAGAATCTCATCACAATGTACAAATCCCGGCAGTAGCACTGTGGCACTTCAAAATTTCCTGTGAATTTTGTGTCTAGTTTATTTCATTGTGCTCCCTAACACACTCAGCCTGTCAAAACAAAAAATAATACTTTAGAATGAAACTACTTCTGATAAGGCAGAGCTGGATGAAGGACAGGGGTCTGATCAATGCAGTCACTAACATCTATCAGTGTGAGGTTACAGCAGAAAGAGATGGCATGGTGTGTAAGGAAATATAACATTTTTCAAAAACAAGGCAAAGGGTAAAAATTCATAATTGGAAACTTTGAACTCCCCTATCATTGCTGTGTGATTAGGCCTCACCCTGGATTTCTGACTATGCCCCTTGTGCTAAAAAAGGTGTTGGCAGTTTGTCTAGTGGTGCTCCATGGCATTGTCTCAGACTTATTTTTTCAGAGGCCAGAGGGAATCTGTTTGCTGCTCCTTAAAGATTTGGGAAATTATCATCTCTGTCATTATTTTAAGGTACAACATTATCCATCTACTCAGTTTTATTTGCCTCATTTACTACCAACTATGTTGCCTTGGGAGGAGCTATTCAAATTTTGGCCCAGTCAGAAATTATTAATTTCTCAGATTTATATTTGCCTTATGTCATCTAATAATAAATCTGCTGTCGAAGCTAAAGTTGCTTGGGAGAAAGAAATATATGTTTAGCCTTCAGACTGCTGGAGTGCGATAAATGAACAGTTACTTCATGTGCACAACTAGGTTTCATACTGGTTTGGGGTCCATATGCACATGCCAAACACGTGTGCCAAATAGGCAGATATAACTGCATTTTGTTCCCTCCTGGCACAAAAGAGGATTTCACTCCCATGGGAATCATCTAGGCCTCCATTAGCATTTTCCTGGTTGGGGGACATTACTTTTTTTTCAAACTTTAGGAAATCAAATTTACCCTTAGAGGTTCAACTGAGAAATGTCTGCTGGCAACCCCTTATATTATGTTTCAGCAAACTGAAAAGGGTTCTGATTAATCAACCATAAGTATCTTGCTTATCTTACTTCTCTTATAGTAAAATGCCCCCAGGATTACTTTTAATCCCATTTATTTATTAGTTATTTTGTTAATTTGATTACCATTATAGTTTTCTTTCTTCTTATAAAATCATATAACCATCTGTAGTATGTATGCCCATTATTGATGCATCCTACAGTATATGCAGCTTAAGCAGCCTGTGAATGTACTTTATTCCTTTTTTTTATTATTTACTTATTTATTTTTCACATCTATATGTATCATTCTATATTTCTTATATAAAGCTAGTCAATTTTACCAGTTGTCATTTGATATGTCTTGTAAGCTACTTGTTTTTAGTATGGTTTATTAATATTATTATTTTCAAGGACTGCTTGGGGTGGGTGGGGGATGATGTATTAGGAACAGAGAAAAGAATTCTACTGTTCAATTAATTGTATTAAAATCAATAAAATTCTATTGGAAAAAAAAAAAACATGACCATCATGCCATGTGGTACACCCATATTCAACCATCTACACTTGTGCACTTTGAGGAGAAAGTTGTGTCTGTTTATAAAGAGAAAAATAGAAAGGACATGGAGTAATTGTTGAGATATAGGTGTACTGACATGTTCACACTCTGATGCTTTTCACCATGTCGTGGAACTTCTTCTTTCCTCCATTTACTCTATGATCCAAAATTATATAAACCTACAGCTACACACACATTGACACCGCAGTTTCTCATTATCTGATCTCAACTCAAGGACAGTTAAAGACTCTCATTTGGACCTGATGCCTGCCTGCAAGATCTGTTCCACAGTAGAGTCAGTAGACTGTATAGTTTGTTTTACTGTAGAGGCTGCCTGAAAAGGTGTCTCCTTGTTAAAGCCTGGAAAGATGCCACTGCTGACATGTGGGTGTTCAGAAATCCTTGTTTGGTGTGAATCTCAGTAAAGACTTCATCTGGATGACACTGTAAGAACTGAGCAACAGTTCATCCTGCAGCAAGTTCATTCATGACAGACAACTCAACCTGAAATGTGATTATAGAGAATTTTTCTACCTTGCTACTCATAAAGATTTAATTAGGCATCTGTTTTGTATGCTAGTGTGAAATTTCAATTTCATGCCTAAAAGAGCACAACATCAGATGGTGTGAAGAAATGAGCTGATTTCTCACTTTTTAATCTAAATTAATCCTTGTTATCTTTTCTCTTGGTCTTAGTCAGCATCTAAAAATGTGAAGTACTTATTAGGAAAAAGGACTGGCACACAATGAGAGATTTTCAGCATTTAACAGTAAAAAAGTACACTACTGTGGCTTCACAAGAGTCTAAATGAACAAAGACATATATAACCTATAACAGGTGTATAATTGTTGTTGGATAATTTCTTGAACAGAGTTTCACATGTATTGAAAGATGAATCCATGAACAGGAGTTGCCAAGTGCCGCTCCACATCTCATATGCTATAATCAGTCGTAAACAAAAAGGACAGATTAATAACAAAAATCAAGCACATATAACTGCATCCATGAAGTACCATCACATAAAGGAAACATAAAAATAATCAGCTCTTAATTTAAGACAAAAACTTAATCTGTGTTAACCTAAATTGCCTTTCTGCAGAGCTGCTAAATGAGAGCCATGTGAGTTATGTCATGCAATAGCATAATCCATATTCTGTGAGTGTTTTATGTTTAGATATTAAAATCTTTAAAGGACTTTTTTGTTTGACGAACATAAAGCCCAGACTCAGACACATGGATTTTATTTCAACATGTAGATTTGTACTGGTATTGTTTGTTAAAGATTTTATGGTGAGAAAGTAGCACATTGCTCTAAATATAAAGGAATTCCCTAACCCTAAAACTTCTTTGTTGAAATTCTTTCATTTCAACAGCTTTGACTTTAGACTGGAACTCCCTAACATTGAGGCACAGCCTTACTTGGAATATTTCACATAAATTGTTCTACATGATTTTAAGCTTTTAAAAGTGTGGTTCTGCATAAGAGCTTATGATAGATTACTTTAAATTAAATATGCTGGCCTGAAAAACCATGACACACAAAGGAAAAAAACCTACCTGTTAGGCAAATAACTGTAGACATTTTGCATTTTTACAGGACCAAGGCCAACGCTATGCCAGATTTCCAGTTTCCAGGGTACTCTGTGGCCTTTTCCCATTTCGGAGTTAAATCACTAGTGAATGTCCCAGTAGTGACTTTAATTATAATAAATGAGAAAATCCATTTGAGATGCTCCTCCTGCCAACCCCCCTTCACCCCATTTAAGTCTGCATTCTAATGGATGGTGAGACACAGCAGTATGCTTTCACTTCTGTATTGCAGTATGCATGCTTCATTATTCCGTCTTGCATTTTTTTTCCTTTAGAGTGTGCATTATTTTTTTTTCAACGTGGGAAAGAATACCAATTTGGAAACAAATGATTCAGACCTTCTTAAGTGATAATGATGAATGTGAAGGCAATAATAAACAGCTTCTCCTCATTAATCAGTCTGAGAAACAATAAGCCACATTTCAGAACAAACGGCTGGTTTACCTATTAGTCATGGTGTCATTTTTTGAATAGAAAGAGTCCAGAGTCCTGAATGAACATTTTCAATCCAGACTTTTCAAGTTGGTTGTAGCAAAACAAAACAAAAAGACTGTTTATTATGGGAAAATTTAATTCCCAGATGAAAACCAGTCTTATTGGGTTTGGATGATCTTCACCTCAGTGAAAACTGTTGTGACCTATCCAGAGGAACCCGTGTTTTAAACTACGCTTTATGGAAGCCTGCGATTTTTTCACCCTCTACTTTTCATCCCGTAATTGGCAAAGCATTGATATTTAAACATTTAGATTACTAAGTATAATCTTTTTTAATGTTTATTGTGTTACATAGCTTGGAATACAGAAGCAAGGAATTTGGGTGAGCATAAACTGACATTAAATGCAAACTGACAGAGGGCAGCAAAGATCCATGTGTCTACACAGTTTGAACGATGAATGATCATGTTTTGTCACATAATCCAAAGCAATCTATCTGCAGGTAGGATATGTTCCTCTAGTTGTGGAAACTGATCCATGACACAAATTCAGTACAGATCTGTAGTTCATTTAACATCAGCAATAATACTTGTGTGACAACAGGTAGATGACAAAGAATATTTATTATGAGCATTACCTACATCTCTAGCCACTTAATAAAAGAATAATGGTCCTTAATAGCATGTTGCACATTTATTAAAAAAAAAAAAAAATCACATATCACATAACCATATTCCCCGTGCTATTAAAAATAAAAGTAAACACTACAAAACAGACATGTGTCATTGCGAGTTATATTGTTTATTGTCATTTACAAAGATACAAAAGCTAAACCTGTTGATTCTGATGTTCATCTTTGCTAGTCTTGGGTTGCAGCTGCTGTGATTGTGAATATTAATTGCTCAGTATCTCTAATGTCTGATGAATCTTTTGATGCCATTATAGGTCAGAGGAAAAAAAACCTCGACTAAAAATGAAGAGGCAGGGGGCATGCAATTGTTGTGCATGCCATCATCACTTTAAACATATATACTCTCATGTGAGTCACTGTCAGCTCTTGCCCGAAAATAAATATGACACACACTGGGGTGTTTCCTGGGTCTCAAGTGTTAAATGCATTCTGCTGAGTGAGTCATTATGCCATCAACAAGGAAAAGCAGCATCTGTCTCCTGGTCCTTGTCCTCCCACTCTGTCTCTGGGAATGATGCGAAGCTCTGAGCCGTGTTTAAGAAACACGTTCCCTGCAACACAGGACAGAGCACTATAAAGATGACATGTTTATAATCGGCGCTCTTTAAAGAGTGGGTTTTAGATTCACTTAAGCTCATGAACTCCAAACAGCATGTCAACTTGCTAGGAAACTAGGATATTTTTTAAAGAAAAAAAAAGTATAAAAGATTAGATAGAAAATGCTACCTCTAAATGAAAATAATCATCATTATTCATAGTTGCATGCATGTTGGGTAGCTCAATACACACTTGCCCACACCTAGCAAGTTCATTTAAATAATTTCAGATAATAATTTGATGAGTTTATTCATTCGTTCAACCGGTGATCAGACTGAGATCACATAGGTGTAACTCATATTTAGAACCATTAGTTTAAGTACACTGTATTTATGAGGGAGAAAAATGATACTGGTCTTATAAAGATGTGTGAAGAAAAGATATTTTCATGATACAAAATTGCATTCCATCAATTTCCAGCGTGTATCCAACCCTGTGAACATGAACTAGAGTGGCTGCAGTGGGTGAAAAAAAGACATCTGACAGAGGTGTCTGAACTGCAGCTATTCTTGGCAGCACATAGCATGAATGTTACGCAGATAAAAAGCTGTTGTGAATGCCCACCACTCGTTCCTTTCTCCAATATTGCCTTCTTGTCAGGGCAGACAGTGCCTTATCCTACTCTATGCAGAAAACCTAGTCATCCATAACCTTTGTTGAGAATTATGTCTTACATAAGGATAGGTGGGCTACACATGAACCTCAGGGAAACACTAAGGAGGCTGAGGCAGTGAAAAAAGTGATCCATCAAGGCTCTGCAATAATGTGCAAATCAGAAGTCAAGTGAATTCTGACTAAAGAGCCTGATGTACAGTATGCAATTCGCTTCTTCTAAACATTAAATACAGCTTTCTTTGGGTACTACATCTATATTCATGAATCAGTAAACCATCATTTATATAAAAACAATATATAAAACTCAAGGTTATGAACCTTAACGTCATGCATTTCACCCCACGTCTTCACTCATCCTTCATCCAAATGTGATCAGTTCTTTTTAAGTCTATTCTTTTTGGAGTTTAACATTTTAAAATCAGATGCAGTTCTGAACACATCAGACTGCAATATGGTGTCATAACCTTGCACTGTTGCAAATACAATATTACATCACCTTCAGGTTGGGGAAAGATGGGATGTAGTTAATCTGATTTTTAATAACTCCTTTCCAGAGAAACATCATGAGTTATAAGTACCCTCCTGAAAATAATTTGTTGGCATTTTAACTTGAACAATTAAGTGTGCAGAGAGAAAAGATGAGAGACAGGTGACATTTGGCAGCAGTGATGAGGCAGTGTGAGTCTTATTCAGGATGTCACAGTTAGAAGCCAGAGCAGACAAGATGCAGAGTCAGTGATCTGCAATTTTGCTAAGCTGAGATGGTTAATAGCTTTCATTATTTAATAGTTCACTTGTATTTACCATACACTTCTGAATCAAAGATCCCTGCTTGACATTTCTGCCTGTCTTTTACAACCATGAATAACAATTTAAACTGATTTTCAAACCCACTTGAACAACCCTGATTATACGAGCTGGAACAGTTTGATCCTAGATCAATTTGTTTTGTTAGTGCTTTATATTACATTAGTTAGCCATCTTTGTTAAACCACCCACAGAAATCCCTGCCTCTGGGGACTTTATCAAGCTAATCTTTTAAAATATAACACAAAGCCACCAGCCTTACAAAAGCACATTATGAAACATGCTTTGTTCAAGTTTGGTATTAATGCTTTGATGAAAGCACACTGACAAGAGAAAAAAAAACACTTAAAATAAAGCCCAGTGGTTGATTACGCTTCTAAGAATCTTAATAAAATAGGATGAAAAGAAAAAAACATCTTACACCATCTACAGGATCTTTTGTGAAGATAGAAAACCATAAATTTTTGGAAATAGCAGTTTTTCAAAGCTTATTTAAAAAAGGCACAGAGTCCAAAATGACATCATAACTCACCTGCTGTCTGGGCAGGGTTGATTCCTATTCCATCTGCAGGACGGCCATGAAAGAAAAAAGAAAAACCGAGAAGATTGTTCATGTAAATGAGTTGCACAGAAATTAGATAATTTACAATATTGCCAGTGCACTCATAAAGATGTTGCACTAGGCAACAACAATGGGAGCGTGCCTCCGCAGCAAGCAATTCTATCTGGAATAATGGCAGAGCAGTCATTAATTCTGCACTGAAAACAGTAAAAGTTATGTGTGACAAGGCATGTACATCTCAGCCATTTTTACACAAATCTCATTTGTGGAGTTGCTATTTGGAAACACTCATACACCCAGTACTTTCAAATAAACTGCTAAAAAAATTCTATATAAATAAGCTAAAAAAAAACCTGTTTGAATCTGTCGGCACTGAGAAGTGGTAAACAAGACCACCCTTGTTTTTAATGTGACTTTCACTGTACAGTTTAATTATGGGAAACAAAAGAACAATTTTCCTTCAAACTGTCACAAGGACAGCTGAATATGTTCCAGTGATCACTATCTCTATAGCCCAATTCTTTCATGCCTTAATGAATCCAGCTATATATTTTTTTTTTTCATGTCAATGCTTTGTGCTACAACTGAAATAATAAAATCAAATAAACAATGGCAGTAATAGCAGCATGTCAAGTAAGACAAATACAATTCAAAAATCTAAGACCCTCAGTTACTATGTTTTATCAAGGCTCTAATTTGCTAACTTACTCTTTAATATGGAAAAAAACACAAACATTAAGGGTTAAGATAATTGGTAGATATATATAATCATAGGTTATTTAATGTCCCTTAAAGCAGAATTAACAGCAGAAACAGAGGCAGTTGCTGTAAATAATGACCACAAAGTGCTGCTTGCACTCTGGCTTCTAAATATGCAGCACTCTGGAAGTTTGCAATGAAAGAAGTATAGCAGTGTGTTTTTTCCTTTGAAGCCTTTGGAAGCTGGACTCAAATTACATCAGTGGGTTCAACCTTGTTGCCTGTGCACTGTGACAGATAGTAAGCCTAAAAGGTCTTTGAGACCATCTTTAAAGAGCCTGATATCTGACGAATTTGCAATGAAAAACCTTTCTGACAACTTTGTGGAAAGTTTATGGCAATGTTAAGAAACTTTTTAGGTTTATTTCTCTAACATTGAAAATGGCAAAATAGCATTGCAAAACAGATGAACTGATATTACATTTCCCAAATGAACAAATCTTTTAACTTAGATTCCGCAGGTATTATCATATATTTTAAAGTAATAGTTTATAAGGTTGCTAGAAGATCTGTCAGTGATTACTATGGTTATTAACTGACTTTACAGTATTTCATTCTTTAGCTTATTTCCAGCATCACATTACAGTTCAAAAGATTGCAGTGAGCTCTCCCTGACTTTATTCAAAATCCCCCAAATCACAGCCTTTCTTCCCAGCTTGCTGTTGAGGATCTGAGTCTCAGCTGAGTTTCCAGACAAATGAGACTCTCTGAAGTGAGATGGTTTCTTTTAACTGTCACACTTCTAAAAATGTCACATTTGCATTTGCAGAGGTTTGTTAAAGAGACAAAGAAAAATGATTAGTCAAAAAAAAAAAAAAAACTTTTCCCCAGACTCACCATTTGTTATAATTGCGCTGGTAGCTGATGGCACTTTGAACTGTTGAAGAAATTGAAGCAAAGAAAATTTATCAAGCTCAAATACCCATCAGTGAAATTTACAAAAGAAGCAACCACTTAAAATTTTTAGGGATTTCAGCAACACTAAGACATTTTGGTTGGCCTAAATAAATCAGGGACATGTTGTTAGCCAATTACACTTGGCCTCAAGACAGTGTGAATAAACCATCAAAAACAAAACGAAACAAAAAGCAATTCAATGAGTCAGCGCACATCAAGTCTACTTGTGATTCTCGGACTTTCTGACAACTTCAAGACAGGAGCTGCAGTTGCAGGAGCCTTAAGAGACAAACTTGGCGAAACAAGCAAAAAGAAAATGCTGTGTTGTGTGTTTTGTTTTCAGTCTTTTGTCTGCCAACTTTCATGGTTGTCAGACACATGTGTTCAAGTCTGTATGCCTGCACATACACAAACATACCAACAGCCATGAAAATGCCTGAGGAAAAGATAGCCACACTCGAATTTCTGGAAGAAAATAATTCAGAATGGTCACAATACATGTCCTACTTCACTGTTCAACAGAAGGGGATGTGGGCTGATGGGATTTGCAGTGGAGGAAGCAGTCTGTCACTGGGGAGATAAGGCTGAACTGAGCTGCTGCTCACCAAACTACTGCCAGGTAGTCCAAGCAGCTCAAATGAACTACAGTTTAGATTAGGAATAAATTGGTGTTGGTGAAGCTTTGCTTGATGTAGCATTGAATTGGTGGATACAATATGGCTTATAAAGGATTAAAACATTGTGGACTTTGAATAATTGCCCAGTGGTTAATTAAACAAAGAAGCTTCTTAAATAATAATTTACAGTTTCTTTTTTCTAATTTTTGTAAAATGTAAATTCATCTTGAGCTGCTGTAACTCAAGATTAATACATGTTCATTACAGGTAAAAAGTGGTGCTGGCTAGTCACACTTCATTCTACAAACTACTCTAAAACTGTTGTAAAAGAGCCTTTTACAAATGAACAGTATGCACACATTGATTATGTGTAAGACAAGTCACTTTTCCCTTAAAAGGTTGCCGATACCAGATATTCCTAATTAGCACACAGAATGAAAATGGGAATCAAAGAAGATGAAAACAAAAATCAATCAGTTATTTATTGGTTGTTAGTAAT
>JANJYQ010079315.1:3392-17700 GCA_024605255.1 Rastrelliger kanagurta | reverse complement strand
ATAATATAAATTGCAATGTCAGGTTTTGTTTTTTTCTTCGATGGTGTGAAATGGTTTGGAGCTGATATGATGACTTCATCAATATTGTGTTGGAGAAAACTTGATCCAATCACATCTTTAAAGAGATTTAATTGAAATTGCATTTATTTATTTATTTTGAGCATGTGAATAAAAACATAAAAACAACAGCTGTAATAAGAATAACATTCAAAAAGGAAAAGGACATACTTATAAACTCCTACTCCTTTCTCCCTACTTGACAACCTCAAATATCATTTGTAAACACCTACCCCAAAATATTCGCCTGGCGTCTAAAAGGAAATAAAACTATCTTCTTTAAAATATATTCATATGTTTTTGTTTTGTTTGTGCTTTGCTTTAGCACAATTCTCTTAAATTATAGCCCCCTCTCTGTTACAGAACATTTTTTTTAATATTATTTCTTGTTTTAAAAACAGTTTGTGCAATCTTAAATTTCACTTAGTTTCACTACATGAATTGCTTTTATAGAAGTTACCCCATACTACCACACAGTAATTCAGACATTGTAATATAAATGTATGAGAGTGGATTGTGATTTATGATCCAGTGTTGTTAGTTTGTAGGCCTGCCACTTGGTCACCAGTAGTACCTGCTGGTCATTCTGCTTGCTTGTAGCAAAGTGAGTGAATAGGACTGCTGCTGCTACATTTTTTTTGCTGCTGTGTCTTCAATGTATTTTTATTGTTGGGTCAAATAAAGGGAATCATCTGTAGGATTCATCCTCAAGGAACACAAATGTCTGTACAAAATGACACAGAAACCTTTTCAGCAGTTGTTGAAATATTTCAGTCTTGAAGTGGAAAATCTAACTACTGACATATGAACTGTGTTGGTCCACAGGTGTGTGTGTTTCATGCGTGGGAGGAATGGGCAGGCCTTGGTCAGGTAGAGGACTACCTGAGTGTTTTGGAGTATCTGCTGTGGGTCTTCACCCCACTGGCCATCGTCTTCATCTTGCCATTCCTTATTGTTATCCTCCTTTACCTCTCTATACTCTTCCTTCATGTGTACAAGGTACACAGACACTCTATCCATTATCTGCACTGTCTGAAATGTGAACTACAGTTTATGTCTAAATTATGCCATCAGTCAGTAACAACTCAGCAGCAGCAAATTCTTCAAGTGGACCAGAAAGTACCAAACCAGTCACCTCAGGGTGCAAGAATTTCACCTATCAGTTAAGGGCCTGATTTACTAAGATTTCAAATAAAAGCTACTAAAGTGTGTGCAGCACATCACATTGGTTAGCGTGTGTTTTGCTACTAAGATTAACTGCAAATAAAAACAGGTGCAGACAGAAGTATTTAAATGAGTTTGGACAAGCAGAAAGCAGCAAGTACAAAATGAAATTTGATCACCTGGAGTTAAAGGTTCAAGTGAAAAAGGTTAACAAATATATTGAGTTATAGCAACAGTGTATTAGCAGAAAACCTGCCATGTGGGAAAGTATTGGTGACAGGTGCTGTGGAACATATAATCACTGTGTCTCCCTCCTCTCTACAGTAACAACAGGTTAATACCTGCCCATCAAATGTATCATTCATAGAAACAGTTACCACCAGCAACGTTACCTTCAGGTTTGGTAAATCACAATGTGTGTGCTTAATAACACATTTGCACACTGGGGTAAGAATGCCCCATATTACATTTTCATTATGACAAAGGTACTAAATGGACAGCACGTACTATCTTACACCTTTGAAAGTTTACAAATGTTTTCACATATGCAGCCCTTTAGTAAATCAGGCCTAGGTCATGAGTTTAATATTAACTAATAAAGTCCAATATTAACCTATTGAATTTAGTATTGTGTGCAATAAACATATCAGAAGCATATATAGCTTAAGAACAGTTTGATGATGTGATTCTGTACACCCGACCACTTATTTGACAGTCATGTCATAGTCTTATATAAAAGAAATATATTTCCAGTTGGTAGATTGTCTCAGATCTTCACACTGTATCTTTCTTCCTGTTTTTATCTAACAGAGAAAGAATCAGCTGAGGGAAGCTTACTGCAACAACCTGTGGGATGGAGCCAGGAAGACTCTGGCTACTCTGTGGGATGGACATGGAGCTATATGGCATGGTAAGACAACATTAGACAACTGATGATTTGTGGTAGCTTTTTAGATATGCATTCAGATAGCATTCACAGTGCAGTTTTGAAAGTTTGTCAACCCTTTAGAGTTTGCTTAATTTTTGCATAAATATTAATTGTGCTACAGCTTCACCATGAGACACCTCTTATTATTGCTCAGGCTTATTTACTATTATTCTTCTGCTGAAAGTTTGCCACATAACTAGTCCCCCAGTTTTGAGAAAATGCGAAAAGTAAAAATGGCAAAACGTACGTCCTGATTGGGAATCGATGGGAATACAACACCACTGTTACCCTCCCCTGGGGTAGACAACAAGGGTCACACCAAGGCACCAGGCTACAGGCACCTCAGGGTAACATCTAGGACAAAAGCCACTTTTCTCCAAAAAGAACATTGCTACTGTCTGTAGTTTGGTTTAGACCACGTCGATAAGTCTGAAGCCAAGTGGACAAATATTCTGTGAACAGATGAGACCAAAGTCTAACTTTTTGGCTTGAATGAGAAACATTTTGTTTGGTGACGAGCAAACACTACATTTCAAGATAAGAACCTCGTCCCATCTGTGAAACTTGATGGTGACCTGCTTTGTTGTGTCTGGACTAGGAAAATATGAAAACATTGATGGAGCTATGAGTTCTGAGCTGTATCAGCAAATTTTACAGGAATATATCTGTTGGTCATGAAATAAGACAATGACCATAATACTATAGAAATGGGCAGTTTGTGCCAAGAAGCCCACCAACATCCACATTGAGACCGTTTTGTTAGGATCATTGGGCTGAAATTCCAGAAATGCTTAGTTGAAAACAAGGGATCACACACAAATATTAAGACTGGATACTTTTCCTCAATAGATAAAAAAAAGTTTTAATGTTAGTGTATTTTGTTTAATGATGTCCCCTATTTTTAGGACCTTTAGCAGCACTGCCTAGAGTTAATAACAAATATCTATCTACTAAAGGAAGGGATTTGGCGTAGTGTGAAACACACAATATATTTAATAATCACAGACTTTGAATAAACCATTGGTCAGCAAGCTGCTTTGCTCTGTACGGAAGCAGGATGTACTTTATTTGTGTATTACTTTATTTTTGATGCAGCCCTTATTGTAGGCTAATTGAAATGAAAAAAATATTTATTTCATATTATGGTAGGCTATATTTTATATATCTATATCTCTGCAGCATATCCATGTAGAATAGTTTCATGTTGGAACCAGTCGAAGGTTTTCAACCTGTCTATTAATTCAAGGTTATTCTCCATTTTGAGGGATTTTTTTTGCATTGCAGAAGTTTATCGTTTTAATAGTTTTAAGACATTAAAACTACAAATAACATATTTCAATCATGTAGTAGACAAAGAAGACTTTGTTTCATATTTTAGATTCCTTACAGTAGCCACTGTTTAATGAAAACTTTGCACAATCTTGGGTAGGTTCATGAGGTAGTCACCTGGAATTCACATATACTTGTTTGCTGATTGTCGTTTACTCTGTGGTCCGTCAGTTAGGTTTGGTTCAGGTGATTGTGGAGGACACTTCATCTGATGCAGCATCCCATCAGTCTTTGTCTTGGTCAGACAGCCCTTACATACACACGGGTGTTTGGGGTTATTGTCCTGTTGGCAGAGCAATGATGGTCCTACTGAGCATAAACCAGATGTTTAGGTTGGTGTGTTGCTACAGAATGGTGTGATAGCAGTGCTGATTAAGGGTGCCCTGAAATCTAAAAGTCCAACAGTGTCACTAGTAGAGCCCCTAACACTATCACACTATCTCCTCCATGCAGAGCTCTTGATATTTTTGATGTCCTCAGTATTGTTCTACAGTAGTAAAAATAGCAATGACATTCATGTTCCCTTGAGGACAACTCCCACAGACCTCTGTTGTTCTGTGACTTTTCATACAGCACCACCCACTGTGAGGGTTAGTTCAATGCACCTCGAATGTTTCAGAGATGTTGGCGGCTCAAGGGTTTAAATGGAGTAACATGTATGCTTTGTGTACTTTGTCCCACGTTCCAGGTTATGAAATCTATGGGATGGAGAAGATCCCTGACAAAGGACCAGCGCTGATAGTGTACTATCATGGAGCCATTCCTATCGACTACTACTACTTCCTGGCCAATGTTATCATCCAGAAGGGACGAACATGCCACTCTGTTGCTGACCACTTTCTCTTCAAGATCCCAGGTACTCGCACTGTTTCACACATACACACACACCAATACACATTGTGAAGAGTCAGTAAAGTACACTTTGGGCAGTACAAGCATCCAGCTCAACCTTCCCTTAATGACCATCTGAGCATTAAAAATTATACTGGGTCGTAATTGTATTTGCCTTCCTTGTAAAAGGAATGGAAGACATGAGATGTGTTGGAAAAATAGCTCTGCAAACTGCAGTAAAGAGAAAAGGTCCAGATTGTTTACTCCTTGATTCAGCAGCTCAATTAAACATAAGTGAAGGATACTACATTGTAGTGGAGTGATCAGAGCAGGCTGTTGCTGCTGGTCCAACTCACTTATGTTATTGTGTTGTAACTGTTAATCCCTGTTAAGGCTGCAGTATGCAGCTACAAGAAAATCGTGGACTTAAACAGAAAAGTCCCTCCCACTTCTACCATGTATGCGCAGGCTTGTAACCATGGTTACAAACCTCCGCGCAGCCACATGAACCAGACATCCCAATCTGCAAAAACTCACTTCACTGAGGTCTGTCTGTTGGTGGGGAAAGAACATCACATGCTGCACAGTCACACACACTCCCTCTCATCCTTCTCATGCACACACCACATGTTCAATCACACAGCTGCTGTCCTCTGTACTCTTACTCCTCAGCAATCATGATCAAGAATAGTGCTGGGGATCATGCCCCTCCTCCCTCCCTCCCCCACGTTTGTTTAGAATCTTTTTCTTTTCTTTTGCTCTCTTTTACTTACCCTACCCGTGGCACTCTCTTTTGTAATTTGAAATTGTATACTCCCATTGTAGAGTGGTGGAGTATGTGCCTGTACTCTTGTTTTTACTTCTGTTTTGGTTTTTTTTTTCTTTGAAAAAAGACAAATAAAAAGTTTTAAAAAAGAAGACTTATTGCACAGAGAATATTCTGTTTTTATGGACTGTGAAATGAATTTAGTCATGCAGAAAGCCACAATTGTGTATTGTTTGGTTTATTGGTAGGAAAATAGTTTGTGTCTTCTTGGAGTATTTTTCTAATGACTAAAAAGTAATTCTGTATCTACTCTATTTTAAGGTTGTAAGGTTGCACCCCGGGTGAGACCCACAGACTGTAGTCATACTGCCTGAGATGAAAAAATAAAAATATGGGCTGCTTGGACTAAAATGTCTGTCAGCGTCATGAGCAGAGCAGGAAGAACAAATTGAAACCCCACATGATCAAATATGGGAAAATACGTAAATCTCTGCACACAGTGGCCACAAGGAGGAGAAGTGTGTAATACACAATGGAATGAAATGAAGGACAAGATAGATAAACATCAATACATTCATAATAATTTCTGTATTATTATCAATTGGCACTTTTAAATTAAATCATGCAGAACTACAGGCAGGTGACAAATTATAGAGCAAACAACATAAATTGTCTCTGTAAGGTGTTTGGCCACCGTGTGCTGACAGAACAACTTCAGTGCTCCTTGGCAGAAAGTGGCACATTGTCAGTCAACGTCAGTGAATTTTCAGAGGAAACGTCAAGCATTCAAAGCTTTCTGACATCATTGCACCCTCCATCACTTGTCAATGCATGTGCATCGCCAGCCCTAATCTCTGCTCCACCTGGATGATGAATAATCCTTTGGGAGCTCTATACAAAATCCAGTGTACACTCCCTTCCTTTCTATTATGGACTGAATTACTCACTGCCATTTGTGAATTAAATTTATTTTTATTTGATCATTTATTGCTCACTTCTATAGTACCCTGTCCAGTGTCTATGTCAGAACCACTATCACTGAAAATTCAATAAAATGTAGATGACAAGAATCCCTACAGCTTTGAAGGTGGGGTTGTGCCATATTGATAAATATGCTAAGCCACTTGCTGTGATGCAAGTTTTATTTTAAGTTAATATCACGAGAACTTAATAATTCCACTCTCTAATTTCATGGACAGGACCCAGAGCTCACATATTCTCACATATGGGAAATTTAAAAGATCTAGTTAACCTAACCTGCATGTTTTTGGTGTGTGGGAGGAAACCAGAGTAGAAAAGCCACACAGGGATGGGGAGAACATGAAAACTCCACACAGAAGGGCCCCAGCCGGCCGGCAGGTTCCAGAATCCACAGTGCTAACCACTGTACCCATATGTAATATATGAATATGTAATATGACAACCTTATCTGGCTCTGGACAGTGAGTTTTAGTTTGGTTTTTTTTGTGGCACAGACGCCTTTATTTGAAAGTAATAAGACAGGCAATCATGGGAGAGCGAGAGGGCGAGACACACAGCAAATGGCCACACCAGCCAGGATTCAAACCTGGGGCCGCTACAGAGCTCTGTATACGTGGCATGTACTCTAACCGCCGGGACTATCCTAGCACGCCAGGGAGTTTTAGTTTTACTGAAAACATGCACACTGTTTTTTAGGCATCTATTACACTGTGCACACAATTTAGTACCCTTTATTTGGGTTTTATGTGTACTCAATACTTGATTCTAGGCTTTGTGTCCTTCAATAAGGAGTGAATACCATATTCATGTTATACAAAATACAGAGAAGCAATCAGTCTTTATTTATCAATCTATGTTTAGCAGAAGAAAATAAAAGTTGCTCTGGCCTCATGAGGACAAAGACCGAACAGACCACCTCTTTTTGTAAAGAAAAGAAGTCTATTTACACAAAACTATTTCATATTCTCTGGTATCCAGTACTGTGTATATATACAACTGTATGGCTTCACTTTCAGGTTAATGTATTTATAGTCTTAGTAACTGCAGTGGAGAAGAGGGATTGTCTAGTCTTGTACAATGATACAGTTGAAATTTTTGATCAGGCAGTTGTTTTTAAGTAATGAAATATGGTTACGATAAAGTGCTCTAGACTTTGACCAAACCGTTATTTGGAAAGTGAGTAAAACACATATGATCTGTTATAACAGTTCTTCTTGTATCTTCTTACCCTCTCTCATCTTGTCTGGTTTCTCTAGGTTTCAAATTACTGTTGGAGGTGTTCAGTGTGATCCATGGTCCTCAGGAGGAGTGTGTGCGAGCTTTGAGGAGTGGTCACTTGTTGGGGATTTCTCCAGGAGGAGTGCGGGAGGCTCTGTTCAGTGATGAGACGTACCCTCTCCTCTGGGGCAAACGCAAAGGCTTTGCACAAGTTGCCATTGACTCTAAAGTGGTGAGTGGTTAATTCTAAAAATATACTATCACTGTCAGTATATTTGTTACAGTTTCAACCATACTTTTCACTTCATGTTATATGTCAGTATATAATTGCAGATAGTATATTTGTGTACTTTGCCATTTCCTGGTGGATTACTTTATGTTATATATGCTATTTATGCAAAATTCAACTATTAACAGATGCTAATTTTCTGTATCTCCAACTCAACTTTTTGGATTGTGTTTCATTGACTCACTGATGTTTTAAAGGATAGGTTTACAATTTTTCAAAAGGACAGGTAAGTGACTAGATGAACACTCCACTGATGGAGGTTTTGCTCTCCTGTTCATATTGACCATTAGATTCCTACTTACAATGTAAGTGATTGTGGACAAAACCCACAGTCCTCCATCTCTGCATGTAGCTTAGTCAAATCAAGTGTTCTGTGTTTCAACATTAGTCCCTCTTGTTGCTCCTATACTTCCACAGCTCAACAGAGAAAGACTCTCTGAGGAAACTGTTGAGCAGCCCACAGAATATGCTCACAAGTGTTATCCCTGCCTGAGTTTCTGCTCTGCCCATAGACTTCACATTGTGATTACTTCACTCATTTTTGAATAGCTTTTCTTGACTCCAGGAAAGTCTCACAAATATATCAAACCTGCATAGACAAAAAAAATCATACTAAAAAGAGGAATAATTGAGCTTGTTAGCAGTTTGTGGTGTCCTGTCCACTTCTTTTTACAGGGAAATGGGAAAAGTTGCAATACTGCAAGTAACTACTGGAAAAAAACTGGCTGCAAGGCTGAGCAGTGGTGCTCTGTCCAGCTCTTGTACATCCTTGATTTTGGCCCCATCACTTAATCTGACGCTATATTTGAGCTCTTTTAATGGCCAGTATGAACCTCTTTCACTGGACCCCACACTGTTTTCAGACACACTTGAAAAATTCCAGACCTGTTCTTTTAACAACAGTTACACTTTTTTAACATAAGGCTAATTTTCCCTGGCCTTTACAACTGCTACCTGAGGAATACATTTATATGTACTCAGTTGGTGATGAATGTGATCAGTTTGTCACTGCCAGCTTAGTGAATGAAAGGCAGAATGTGTCATAGTGAAATAAAGCTAAACAAAGGACTTACATTTCACTACAAATCAAATTAACTGCATACAGCAGTTGTTTCTTGTCAAATCAGTGTAGACTTAACACTGTAATAAATTCAATTAAAACCTTCTGCAACCCTGTGCCCTATGGCCAGTCCATACCCCCCATTTTACTGTACTGACTTTATATGTGTGTGTGGAACTCCTGTGATTTATTGTTTGTATTCCATAGCACAAGGCACCCTAACCCTATATTCATTAATTTACCTTTTTATTCATCATTTTAAGTAAAAATTGTCTCTATGGAATATTATTTTTTAATTATTTTTGAATTGGGTTAGTCCAATGCAGGAGCACTACAGTAACAGATAAGTAAACATCCTTTTTAGTTATAGTTTGCAAAGGGACACGTGTAATTCTGCATCATAAAAAGACTTACTTTCTAATCTTCTCTATCTGTTCTCTTTCTTTCAGCCAGTAATTCCCATGTTTACTCAAAATGTGCGAGAAGGCTTCAGATCTCTGGGAACACTCAGTAAGTGTAGAGAATGGCATCATCATCTCTTACCCATCAGCATGCTCGGATATGTGTCATGCTCAAAATCAATTGTGATCAATTGTTGGTGCATTTTAATTTTAAGGTAGTAGAAAGCCATTACACTATTTACCAACAATAACCTGGATGGTTTCAGCAGAAAACATGATTTTAAAATTTCTGCTGGGGGTAGAACTATAAAGTTCTGTAAACAGCGGTATCAAGTACATGCTGCAAATAGGTAGGGATGACCTGTGACTGCTGTATGATATACGGAAAAATGAAAAGAAACTCAGAAGGATTCATAGGTGGGTGTTGCTTAAGTGTGTTGATAAGAAGTATTTCAGCACACTGGTTGTTGTGATGTTTCAGTGTGATGTGTAAAAACACACAGTGATCAGCTTGTACTGTAGCAAAGACACTGTATGAGCACAGATCTGAAGAGTGTGTCTTCTTTTATATCTATACAGGTAGTAATACCATGCAGTGACACATAGCTACATGATATTACTTTTGTTTTGTTTTGTCTTTTAATGTAAGGTCTGCGGATAGAAATGAGCCTGGAGCTAAATCCAGCATATTTACATGACGTCATGTCAAATGTCCATGTCCATGACCTTGCCAAAATAAACAAGAAATGAAATGAATGAATAAAAAAATTCACTAACTTTGTTGTGTTTCCACTGGATGGAACAGAGGATGATGCTTTCTGGTTATTGCCTTTTTTTCCTGGCTTCATAGATAGACCTTGTTTACACACCAATTCCACATTTTTAGTGACGTAGACCCCAAAGTATTTAATCTCTTTTAGATTCCAACTGAAATGAAATTAAATTCATTAAATGAATTATGAGTGTTAAAACATCACACCAAATAGTCAGTGCTACCATTGACCATTAACAGCACTGCACCATTATCATTTTGCTCAATGTATGTCATTAAAATCATTTCCTTTCTCTGTTCACTGTTCATTAAGTTTGTCTTTAGTCTCCATGTTTTCTATTGTTTAAACAAATTTTCAAGTAGACTGGGTTGTGGTCTGACATTATTGCCCCTCCAATACCAGGTGGCAGTCTCCAACACTGACATAGAAGTAATCTGTCCTTTTTTGTTTCTTTAAGGCTAGTAGTGGTAGTAGTAGTGTTTCTCCATTAACACGCTCCGTCTGTTTCTTTCTCTCTAGGATTTTTCCGTTGGGTGTACGAGAGGTTTCGTCTCCCTGCAGCTCCAGTCTATGGTGGATTCCCTGTCAAGTTTCGAACCTTCCTTGGTGATCCCATCCCATATGACCCTAACATAAACGCTACAGAGCTGGCAGAGAAAGTGAGTGCACTAAAGTTATTGCCCTAAAAACTATCTTTCCTTGTCTTCCTTCCTTCCTTCCTTCCTTCCTCAGGAATCATCAGCGATACAGTAATAAGAGTCAAGAGAATTACTCTGGCTTAACTCACTGGTTGACAGCCAGTAGCTGTGATTCTGATATGAATTTCTCATATTAATTGTACTCTAACATGGCTGAACTGCAGATACACAGGTGTCTTCACCTTGTGGATAATGGATGTGTTTCTGTATGCATGAATTGTATCACAACATACCAAAACTGAAATCTGAAGTTGTGGGGATGTTATGTTTTATAATAGGGCTGCACCATATGGACAGATATCATATTTTTATATTGAAGCCAAATAACTCTTATCGATATGATATGACTATGATTTCACACTTAAAAATAAAAAGTAAAAATGAAACCTTCTTAAACAAAACAGCATAATAATCCTAGATGGACAAAATATTTTATGTCACAGACCAGTGACATAACTGTAACTGTCTCAAGCTGCACTGAAATAAAAACATTTTTCTGCAGCCTCTATTTTGCAACAATATTTTAACAATATTTTAAATGTAACAACAGCAAAAATGAAGTGTTTGTTTTAAAATTATTCTGTATTAAAATAAATACAGATAGATATTAATATCTTGCACTTTCATATCTGGATGTAGATACGATAACATGTTGTTCAGCTCTATTATATAATAATAATATGAACTATTCCACAAAACACCAGTATTACGTAGGTAGGGCTAACGTTTGTGTTTGGCTGTGCAGGTGCAGCAGGCGGTGCAGTCTCTGATAGACCAACACCAGCAGATCCCAGGCAGCATCCTGAGAGCCTTACTGGAGAGATTTCACACCAAGTACAAATGTGATTAACTGCAGCTGTACAACAGAGACAAAGTGTCCAGTGTGTGTCCACAACGTCATGTGACACTGGCTCACACAGCTACAGGGTGCACAGGTTTGGTGGTTTAATGTGTTGAGGTATTTGCACAGCTCTCTGCACTACCCCCAAACACCGCTACTGCAGCGGAGGTTCCTTTTAGATACATGTTTCTGATGTATTCATGACTACATTGACTTTCTTCTTCTTCTGCTCATTCCCAAGATGAATCCATTTAAAGTTACACTTCCTTAAGTTGGGATATTGAAATTGACATATATCATACTTCAAAATTATAATTGGAAGGATCATTCCAATTGCATTCATCCAACATGGCTTTTGATGATATTATGATATTTTTGTCCCGATTATTTGCATCAGGAGCAGTTAAAGATGGACTAGTGGACTGCAGTGAGTGTTTGCTCATTGGAACTGTTGTAGGATTTGGGCAATGTATTTGTTAAAAGTACTTCATATTTAGGACAACAAGTAATTCATTACCTGGGTCACTCAATACCTTTACTGAATTGTCCAAGCCTATGAATTGCAGTTGCTACTGTATGCAGACACTTGCTTGTTGTGCTGAAAGAGCACTTAAAGCTTTGCACATTTTCAGTTTCAATTGACTGTTTGCAAAACACACAAATTTGTTTGTGTAGGGCTGAGAGTCTTAACTGAAAGATAAGACAGCGTTTAACCCAGTGCTTAATGTTGTCCCACAAAAAAAGAAAAAGACTTCATGATTTTGTGAAGTTTAAGTAGGAGTTTCATGTATGAATCATTATCATGAGTGTTCCAGGAGCATACACTGACCTAGAGGAGCATGTCAGACTGTAGATTAGGTTACCATGTGTCTCATAGCTATAACAGAAAGCAACAATTATTATTCTATAATTATAGAGATCACACACTTAGGATTACATCAGTTCCAGTGGTTCCTTTTTTCCTCTACATGTCTTCTCCATGCCAGTTAATGTTTAGGCTTTATATGTAAAATTCACTCTATTATGTAACTACCACAACATTTCCTGATAATGCTGTTGTTGTTCCCAGAAATCAAGGGACCCTTAAAATGAACCATTACCTAAGTGACTTGTAAAAATACAGTTGGGACTCAGTAATAATAAAAGTCCCCCAGCTATATAAACACTTGTAGTTCTTCTTGTTACAGTACAATACATTTGAACTGACTGAGTCTTAGTACACTATATGTATTATGTACATAGGTGCTGGACAAAATGGTCAAAACACATGGCATTGAAATTATATCCAGTATAACAAATACAGCCACGAAGGTGTTGTCTCATCTCCTGGTAGTTTGTGGAAGTGTGGTTTATGTTTTCTTAAATTATAATAGATTCTATAGTGTTTCTATCTTCTTGTTCATAGTTGCACAAATATGTGTCATTTCCAATATAATATAGCTGCAAAGTGAACCAAATCACAACCAAAGGTACAATTATTCCTATGTAGAAGATACATGGGAATGCTTTATTGCCAGCGAGCCGTCCATTACATGAGATTATTTCTAAAATGACAAGATATACATAAATCATGATGTAAATCCAGATTATATTCAAATGCCTTTAATATTTATTTTTGTGTTGCTCAGTGAGATGTAACCATTGAAGTTACTGTTTGTGAGGACTTTCTGTCTTCATGTCAATGTAAACTGAATATGTTATTGGACTGTTAGTTGGGCAAAACTCAACAAAATAATTGGAATGAACATATGACTTTACCAGGCTTTACCACTTATAATTTGCATTTAACCTATTTTTGCTTTTTTTCCCTACTGCATAAACAAAATAATGAATCAATTAAAAGAAAACATCAGCTTCATAATCGAAAAGTGATCATCAAGTGCAGCCGTACAAAGAACATTGGACTACTAAAGATATTATTGACAGAGATACAATACTGTGTGAAAGTCTTAGGCCACCATTAGATGTGTGGCTATTGTGACCATATCATTTTATCAGTCTCTTATTACAATATAACCAGTACAATAGAAAACAGCTTCTATAGGCTAAAGTGGAAAGTATTTAGTGTGAGCCCCCCGTACGCTTGAGCCATAGCAGGAACCTGGCTCTCTTAACCTAAAAGGGAATGCAGCCTTCATTAATAATAGTATTTAATAATTAATATTAAATGTTGTGTACATATTTCCTGTTTTTTCTGTTTGTATGATGATGATGATGCTTATGATGATGGTGGTGGCGGCCTAAGACTTTTGCACAGTACTGTTCCAACAGCTCAGAGCATAACTCTAGGGAACATAGACTAAAACCATTAACAGATATACTGGCAGACACCAGTCAGTAGAAGCTGGTAGCAACTAGAAAAGGAAAGTAAGCTTATTCTATTCAATGATTTAAAAAATATTAACTAATATATGCATAGTGTGTAAATGATGCTGTTTTAATATTAAACATGAGCATACTGACAGCATTTGACCAAGAAAGCAAACATATGTAGGCCTACTAAATAAAAAAAGACCAAATATAATAGCAGATAAGGCTACATGATATAAAGCAAAGTATTTCTAAGTCGAATAACTTTTCCTTGATTTCACTTGATTTGAGCACATTATCCAAAATCTGATTTAACAAGGAAATATCTCAGGGATTTCATTATGTTATACAGTGTCGATATAATGTATTGGATTCATATATAAATATGGTGTCCCACATTACCCTGATCCACAGTAACCAGTAGGATATAATATGGGTGCTGTTTTTTGGCCTTGTGAGAAACATGACTTCACTTCACACACTCTAATGTCAGATAAAGAGCAGATAAGTCATTTATCTGTGTGAAAATTCATTTGGAGCACATTACTATTAATGAGTACACGGCATAGTATCAATTTTGAAAAGGTCCAACACTAAAGAAAATGAAGTATAGTAAGGAAAACAGAAATGATAATCTGCAAAAAAAAAAAATTAAACAATTG
>JANJYQ010078792.1:0-10531 GCA_024605255.1 Rastrelliger kanagurta | reverse complement strand
CGTCTTTGTCAGTGCATGTTTTTGTATTTGAGTGTGAAAAGTGCCAAATGAACCATGAGGTCATATAGGACTGGTTTCCTTTCCCTCACACTATAGTAATTACATCTTTCTCCACTGGAATTCTCATTACCTGTCACAGTCTAGGGAGACAAGGATACGTCTTGTCAGTCTATGCTTACATGGATGTGTATGCGTGCAAATGCTGACTGTACACTTTCGCAGCTCATACACAAAGAGCTAGAAACTTAGTTCATACATCCATCTGAGTGTGAAAATTATGTGTTATAATATTATTGTTTATAATTCAAAATCTTAAAACCTGTAATTTTCAGTATCAGATTTAGATTACATTTGATTGCTAAAGCAGGTAGTTTTTTAACCTGGCCTCCTTATCTTTTTTTGTCACTGATTTGCTCAGAGCTATGTTTTTACTCTCTCCACTGCTCTAGCTCTTGCTTTCTCCCTCCATCTTTCTGTCAGAGGACTGATATGTTCTTGTTAATGACCACTTGCTCTGTCATTCTCTTACGCCAGTGGCAATGGCATGCGTAAGCAACAACTGAGCTGTGGGCACTGACAGGTTATGGGGCACAAAAAAATGAAACAGAGAATACAGAAAAGTAAACAGGGCTTGAAAGAACAGCAACCGGTGAAACCAAGTAATACTTTTATTCGGTTTACATGGTGCTCTTTTTTTGTCACCAGACCTGTAAACGTACTTTCCATTTAAATTAGATGTTTTTTTTCTATTAACTAGAAAATGAGCCCAGCAGGCAGTAGTCAATGCTTAGTCAATGTGCTTGGCAGAGCAACTGTTCTTCAGCGTGTGGTGGCAGAGAGGGAGGACTCTTGGCCGTGACCCTGGTGGAGGTGCTATGCTGCGGACAGAAGCAGCCCTGTCGCTGGGAGTGGTGGTCAGGCTGGAGTCTTGATATGCTAATCCAGCTGAAGTAAAAGCAGTTTACAACTGGATAGAGAAAGGCATTAGCAGTATTAAATAGAGAGCAGCTCATTATTTATTTATCAGTATTATTTAAAATGTCATGTTCTTTAAAACTGGTAATTTATTTTTTTGTTTTTGTAAATAAATAATTTTTTTTAATGATTTTAAAAACTTCCATATGCTTGTTTTTGAATAGTTAATATTATGCTACTTGACCTTCATTTTGATGATTTATTCACCTGAATACAATATGAGAAAACCTGCGTTAGTTCATATTTAGATAAATATTATCCAGTCTGATAAAGATTAATAGTGTTAAATTAGACTTAAGGGCTTTAAAAACACTGCTGTAAATTAAAATGTAAAATTAAAGTGTATCTGCGTAAGACAGGATGGCATCTTGTATTAAAGTGACAGATATGGACGATACTGAATTGCAGCTTCATTTCACTTGCACGTGTTTTCTTCCCTTGCCTAGGGAACTAGACTTAAATGTCCAGGTTTTTGTTTTTAGAGTAATCACTCCAAGGTCAGATGGGGTGCTGAAATACTACTATCAGCAGCCCGATCTATCTTTTAGCCCTCATTCAACCCGTGGCTTTCAGAGGAATGCTCTGTATAGCTCTACTTGGAAATAATAAAGTATTAACCAGTTTATGCAACACCCACATGTGCAAAGTTCTAAGCAAGACTTATATTCTGTCATAGAAAAAAGTTTTCCTTTTTTGCTACTTGGTTGCCCGTCTATTGGATGCATATATTTATTTATTCAGGTTATATTCCCACTCTCATTGTCACTCAAAATCTTAATGTTGTGGAAAGTCCCCCTTGCTGTTTCTTTATGTTTCCTTAAGTTATTTTGTGGAGTGTATTTGTAGATCTTAGTTAATATGAGCATAGCAGACAAAACAGAAAAACTAATCTTCTCTTGGGTTTATTTTAGCATAGATGTCACATCACAGAATATGTTTCATTTTTTAGACCCCAAAAAGGAGTGATTAAGTGAATACAGGACTGATGTAGATCTGATAACAGTCGCTAGTCCAGGAATCTTGCTATCATGTATTATGAGTCGTTGTTCGTGACTGAAAATGGCGCTACCATATCCTTCTTCAGCTCCTCTGTTCTCCTCTGTAAGATGGAGGCTTTTAGAAGCAGCTGTTACTGTAGTAACGCTTGGTTTATCTATCACCCCTGACCAGAGAGGGGCGCTACTGAGAGAGGTCTGATAGCCTCCTGTGTCCTCTGCTCTGTGCCAAAAGCATTTCAAGTGTACACTTAAAGTGAAAACTACAAATCTGCTTGACTCAAACCAGCTCTTTCTGCTTTGGTTGATTTTACCTCGTTAAACTAATTTTTTGGTCATCTTATATTTACAGGAAGTACACTGGCATATAAAGGGCCAAAACAACTGATGGGTTTCAATTTTATTCTTTTCTTCCTGTCACCATTCACTATTCAACTGGAAAATGTGACGGGAAAGATTGAGACTGCTCATTTTTTGCCAGACACATTTTCCACAGATAATTCCTTTCATGGTAAGCTGGCTTCGGACCTTACTCTGGCGTTTTCCTTATTTAACTTGGGGTCTGCGGGGGAGTGACTGGATGTTTGTCTAGCTGGGCAGCAGTGTGGAGAATAGATCCCAGAAGAGAACACATCTCCAGCTCGTGAATAAAGACCTAATTGAGGTGTTGTAGCCAGTTGTAAATGACTCATGAGGTAATTCGTCTTCACAGACAGACAGAGAAACAGAGTGAGACTGTAGAATTGTGTGGTCTGCATTCCTTTTGGAATTGACACAATCTACTTGGTTTATTTCCAAACTTATATTTTTCTTAAAGTGCTTTAAGCCATAGATGGCGTTATCACCTCCTCACCTGCATGTGGCAAGTATCCTTGGATTGCTTACACACTTCTTGCATTGTCATTTGGCGTTTCTTTGTGTGGCACAGTCATGAAATGGTGAAGTGAGTTTGGGTTAAAGGACTAATTGATTCCCTGCTTTGTTTTTACTATGAACACCTCTTTGTAAAGGTCCCTCTGCTGTGACAATTTTCCGCTGAACATAAATATGAGTAAACAACCAATCAAACAATGTTGCTTTCACTTTGTTCAGTCTACCGTTGTGATGAGGCATGCCAATAATAAGCTAGCTGTATTAGCCTGTCTGAATTGACAGTAGAGAACTAAAAAAATACTAGCAGCCAATACCCCCCCAGCCATGCTGGGCTGTGAGACTGAATGGCAGCCATTGTTCTGCTCTCTCTGTCCACTCTACATAGCCAGGACTGAAAGTAATGCATGCAGTTTAAGCAGAGGAAAAAAAGGGAGGGCAAAGGAGACCACTGAGGGAGATTGGTGTGAATGGTGAGGAAAAGGGAGAGTGCACAGCTGAAGTCGTAGTAGGTTTTTGGACAGAAAAAGGGAGTAGAGGAGGAGTACAATGTGAGTGCCAGACACAGGGAGAGAGGCGGGTAGTAGCCAGGGGTGACACAGTGTGTGGAAAAGAAGAGATGGCAGTCTCCCTCATTTGCAACCACCCGTATCCATTGTCTCTCATCTACCTCCCTCCACACTGTCCAGTTCATCAGCCTCCTTCCTTCCTTGTCTGTCCATGCCAAGGTTTAAAGATGCATGTGTCTGTCTGTCCGTCTCTATCCCCAGTGATGACAGTGGTTGGTTGGTAGTGGTTCTCCAAGGGACAGACAGTGGGTCCTCACCCAGTGGAGGTGTCGTCTTTGCGGTACAGGTTTAGTGACAGAGGGGCTATTTTCTACAGAGACAGGATTAAGCCTGCTCAGGTTTAGACCCCTGCTTTGTTTCCCCTGACACTGAAGACTCTCACACAGAGGACTGTGTTTATTTGGGGGTTGGTGCTGCAGTACTAACGTTGCATCTTGGTCTTTAAGCACTGTGACGCACTGCACACTATGCCCTTGAAAGTGTCTTTTTGCCGACATGCATGTATCACAGTTGGAATGCTTGGGCGTGTGTAATGTAGCAGCTTAATGGAGGGCTTTGTTCCAAAATGCTACATATATCAGCTGTGGTGACAAATTGGCACAATAAGAACTGTCCTCAGAAGTAGATATACTTTGCAGGCAAAGGTCATAAAATCATGCCTTCCTTTTATTGTGATGAATAATGTAAATAGATATGTGAAGGTGGACATTTAATTTTTACAGAAATCTGTTAAATTTTTTTTCTTTACATAGCTTGTCTCTCTAGTTGGATCGGTTTTCAAGACTACCTTGTTTTGTTAGTTAGTTTGTTTGTTAGACTGGAGGTCTAACAAAGTAAAGTTTTGACCAAAAAAGAAATGCAGAATTTAAATTATTTTTTTTAGAGCCATCAAAGTGTATGCTAAAATTTTAAAATCAAATTTCATCAAATTTATTTCAACTTGGGTAACAACTTTTGTATAAAAACTGTCTTTTCAGATCTACTCTCCTGGCTCCAACCTTTTTATTAGGCAACAGATGCTTGTCTGATCTGAAATCAAGCAGATAATAAATCCTGTTTAAAAATGTATAACACTGAACTGAATCTGACAATTTTAGCTGAATATGCGCTTTAATATGAATATGAGTTTTATGTCAAGATGAGCAAGTGCTCTGCATACTGACATGTCCATGTGTTTGCTGGTAACTTGTGTGCATAAACATGTATGTGGTTATTTGGATGCATGTGTAAGTGTGTGTGTGTGTGTGTGTGTGTGTGTGTGTGTGTGTGTGTGTGTGTACACATGGTTATCCTGAGCCGACCTTAACTTCTAGGCCTACTCTAATGAAGCAGCAGAAACACCCCCTTTTACTATAGCAGAGCACAGCACTATTCTTGACCCAATTCTATGAGCCTGCTCCTCTGAGAGCTGCTTGATAGTTTTCCCATTTTGTGAAGTTGCATCGTGTGTGTGTGCTTGTCAGTCATTGTCTATGTGTGGTGGTTTATATTCCTGTGTGAAACTCTACTGAGTGTGTTTTTTTTACCCTGAAGGGAAAACGATTGATCCCCGCAATGTGTGATAAATCCCATCTTCACCCTCTCCTCTCATCTGAACCCAGCTTTGACTGGTCTGGCTTATTCCGAACATTATCCCACATAACCAAATATGACACCCCAAAGAACATAGGCCAGCAAGCACACACATACATACACACACACAGTTCTGGTTTGGAAGGACACTTCATTATTTCTTTAGTGAGGTTCAAGTTGCAGGAGATGTGGTATTTTTTCTGGTTGTTTATTTTCTTCCTCTAAATCAGCGAGCAGTGAGCCTTGGAGTGCAGCAGCCTTTGAACCACGGCCTATCCCATGACTGCAGCCCTGGGTATTAACCCAGAACCACTGAGAGGCTTAAAAAGCCATCAGCTCATTGTCCGGAGACACAAAAAACCCCCTTCCTCTGCCCCCCCCCCAATCTTTCTTCTCTCTTTTTCTCCTTCCCCCCTTTCTTAAGAATGCCTTGAGCTTGCCTCTGCTGGCATTCATATTAATCAGTTTTAAGGGTCTAATGAGATAAGTGAGACTTAAGGGGAGTCCCCAAAGTGGCCTAAGCCCCCCGGATAAACAGAGGTGATGAGCGCTGCCTATGGCTACATCCTCAGAAGTGTTTGTTTTTCCCCAACATTGTTATGCACACAGAAGTTTTTAATGTCCCTAATCTCACAGTTGCAAGTTACAAACCAAAACAACACTAAAATAGATTTACTTAAGAGACAATCATTACTTTGCCTCTTAAATGGTGAGATGGGATGAAATGGGGTGCAACTGTACATTTATGCATTTGACAAACATCAGATTTTTTCCTTAATAACTCCCTCTTTTGTCCTAACCTCCCACTCTCTGTTCTTTATCCCGCTATGTATCCCTGGAATATAGGCCAGTCAGTTTCCTCCCGCTCTTTTGCTCTTTGTGCCATATTGTTCTCCCTTCCTCTATCATGTCCCTAGGATTACTAGATCTTTAACTGTACTACCCTTGTCTTTGACTCTAGAGTTCCTGCTGAGGTAACCCAGCATGCCTACTGTCAGCATTAGGCTCATGGTTATGTAGTTTCCTAGTTACTCTTCCTCTGCTGCCATCTTTTTGTCTGATTTTCTTTTCTTTTAATCTTTAAACAAACAAACAAAAACATGCACTTTCCTCCTCATTTCTACTTAATATCTGAACTTTAAAGTGCAGACAAATAGCTACAGGGGTGTATGTGATGACATCTGGCTGCCAATCCGAGAAAAATTCAAATGTGGCACCAGCCAGACACAATGAGGTGATGATAGCAGCCATGTCTGAATCAGCTTTTGACTTTCTTTAAATGTTCAGATATGTTAAATTTGCATTAGTTAGCCAACAGTAATTAAACCTTCTCAGCAAACCTTTTTAGGCAAATGAATCTATAATCTGTAATAATATACTGATATCCAGTTGAGTTCAGCTTTATCATTATGTCTCAGTGTGTAGCAATGAAGGCATTTAATAACGCCAGCTTGTTCAATAATTTCACTGTAGAAATTCATGTTTTCAGTTTGAGTAGATTTGTTTCATTCAGTGTTTATGTGCCATAAAAAAGACATTTTTGGTTAAGGGAAAACTTAAAAGGATAGTTTCCCGCACTATTGGGCTCTTGTTTTAACAAATCTGATTGAACTATACAGTAGAAATACTGGAGTAGCTATGAAACGGGACAAGTCCTCAGAGAGTTCAGTTTCACCTGCTGTTCTGCTCCTCAGGGCCGAAGGGCTCCACGAGCGGAGACATTCCAGTCAGGATTAGACTGTGCATGGCAAACAGAAGCACAAATAACAAGGACTGCAGGGGCTTTTTTAAAATGACAATTTGACATTGTTTTGTCCTGGCTGTTTTAAATCAATTAATGAACCTTTGACATTTGACACTTTATTTGAATGCAATGCAATTTCATAAGTTGTTGTTCTTATGGTTACATTTTACCATTAAAAAAACAAACTAATTATAAACACAGCTGAGATTATATAGGTTTGATATTATGTGTTAAAACGGTAATAATAATTAGACAACATGATGATATGTATATAGAACATGATGAAACATGTTCTATATACATATGTTCTACATATGTATATAAAATAAATAATAATAAAAAAACTGAATTCTTTCTAAATAAATCAAAAAAATAAACACAATCCTTTAACTGAGGCTAAACCTGCAATTCAAGTCACAACATAAATGAATTATTTTTAGAGGAAAAAAAACAACCTGTGGCTCAAGATCAGAACATAAATAATTGAAAAAGTAAATACACTTATAAGATAATAAATAAATGCATAAACACCCAATATGTGAGATGGATCAGATAGATAAACTATCGGTACAGAGAGGGAGGGTAGTGGGTCGGATGGTATGGTGGTGCAGGTGACAGCGTCAATGCGTGTCTCACTCTCATAGCGTAAGAGCTGGTAGCCCTACAGTGACTTGGTTTTAGATGGGGAAAAAGTTTGCGGGGGCTCGCCTCCTTCAGCCATCACACAGTCTGCAAAGCTGCTGCTGTCACAGCAAACGGGGGTACACAGGGGGAGGGGTGAGAGGGGTAGGCTACTTAACTCTGCAGCAGCTCACTACCTGAGAGGAGAGTACTCCATCCAGTATGGAGTGGAGGTGTTCGGCGCCATCTTGCCTGCAGCTGGTGCTCTTGGCTGAGAGACCTCCGCTGAGATGTCGCATGAAAAAAAAAAATCCGCTCATACTGTAGGAAAGGCATAATGGAAAATTTGAGTAGTTTTGAAACTGTGACTTTTTCATACCGTGCTATACCTTGATGTGATGTGCAATAATACCATTAATATAACCGTAATAACAAGAGTGGTCTCTTTTTAATTTTTTTTCCTTTCAAATTATATAAAGCAGTCGACAAAATAACAAATCACAGTAAAATGCAGGCCAGTGCAAAGCACATTTTACCAGTACCTTTTTTGGCAATTTTTTTTTTCCGTTGGAATAATTACTCCTTAATTTCAGATTTATTTTTTCCTCAAATATGTATTTATTCATATGTTCCCTTGTCAAATTTTATGTTTTGTTTCCCACTATTGAAATTTTGGATTTAGCTATCAAAAAACAAAGCAAAATGTGAATTTACCTTACTTTTATTAAACCTAAATCACTGACAATTTAGATAGGTTTTCAGGTATTTTTATAAAGCACAGAGCTAATTATTAGGCTGTGGGAGAAGATGTGCATCATATTTTTTGTATTGGATTAGTGTGCGTGCTTGGCTTTGGGTGGAGTGATGAAATATTCATTACTGTTTGTGATCTTGAAGAGGAGTAGCACTTCAAACCTTTGCACGCAATTCATGAAAAATGAAGTCAAGGTAGACATGTTTTGCATGCGGAGGTGATGGGGGTGGTCTGCTGGTCTGGTTCATATCACCTTACCTAAAAATATTTATGGTGGCTGGTTTTGATATAACGCATTTTCTCTGTGTTACCCTTGTCTGCTTCTTTTTTATAGTTCTCTATATAAAGTTTACAACACTTTGTAAAATGTTGTTGCACTTCCTATAATTTGTCTAAATAGATGAATAACATAAATAGAAATAATTATGTTGTTTGAAGGTTGTGTCTTGATTCAGATAGTTTTTTTGTTAACAGATTGACAGGTGTCAGCCGTTGGGTCTCTGATATGTCAGACTTGTCAAGCTGTGAGTGACATCAGGTCTACAGTTGTTTTAATAATGCAGTATAGCCTCACTTTTTATGTCCTCCTCAGCTCTCGGGCCACTCCTTTCTCTGGGATGTAGAGAGATGTCACATTAAGGCCAGGTCAGATTGCGTTTGCTGGCATACATTAGCAGTAAAGCTTTCCTGCCTGTATCAGTGGTAAGAGGAACATGGCACGAAGATGGCTGAATTATTCACACTCATAATCGGCCTTTATGTCCTGCTGCCAAGCCTGGCCCCACTGTTATTCTAGTGCATAATTGATAGTGCTCAGAAGTGGAAAAGTTAGAATAGCAGAAGTAATGCGAAGCGAAAGTGTAGTCAGGCAGCACAAGAAGGGAAGAGGGGGATTGGTGGGGTAGTGAGAGGGATGGAGGTGGGCCCCTATAGGAGTTTTTACACTGAGCTTGTGTTAGCCTTTACGGGGCTTAGGCCCAGCTAGCGTGAGGATCGCGTGTGTAGGCCAGCCAGACAAATCGGGGGTTGGGGGTGGGGGGATAAAAGGGGGATAAGAGGGGGATGAAAGGAAGCGGGAGGGAGAGGAGATGGGGCTCCAGAGTAACAAGGCCTGACGCTGAGCTGGCCCAGAATGTGGTCTGTTTCTCACCCAAAGTTACCCTGGGGTTCCTCATGGGCAAATATATTAAATATATTTTTTGAAACAGAATTGAACTTGATCACTGAATGAATAAAAGTTTATTTTTGTGTTTTACAATAGCTTGTCCTGTTACCTGTACAGTAGAATGTACTTTGCAGCACTTTGGCATTCCTAAGTACCTGGACCTAATCCAGCAAGTCTTTTCACTACCTGCTAGTCAGGCAGGTAAGAGAAGCATTGACATCACATTACAAGCATGTGATACAATGATCAATAAACAGCAGCCTCAAGAGAAGAGCAGTGATTTACCCCATCCCTATTGTAAAGAGAGGCTTATACATTGAGAAATTAAGTGAGACCACCTGTTAAATATGCTTCAAGTCCACAGTACCCGATTCTTGGAAATAGGAAATCATTTATTTTTTATTAACCTGCCACTGCTTTTCTTATTTTTCAAATAATATATTCCTACATTATTTTTCTTGTAATTTTCTATTAATATAACTTGTCAAAATTTATTATGTTTTATATTTCAGTCAGAATTTTTTTTTGCCTTATTTCCAGTCCTGTCTATGAGTGTTCTCAATTGAATAGAACACCCTTCCATGAAAGTTTTAATGTCTCAGGTGAAGGTGTTAACACAACCCCAGGTGTAGTCTATTTAACACCTCCCTGACCCTTAACAAAGCCTTACTAACTGCTGCCTAGCTCTGCCCTTTGTGTTCCATAACAAAGCCTTTTAGCTTCTAATAACACAGGAGCACTGTCAGTGTCAAGAGAAACCTGAGATAAGGTCCACATCAGAGAGTTGGTGGGAACTGTTTAATCCGCTTCTCGAAACCAAACCAACACACAACAGGCAGGGATCGTGTTTGGCAAAGTGGCCTGCTTTGAAGGAGGGATCGGATGGTGTGAGTAAGACGAATTGGGATGATGGAAGATTGAAAGGCGGCTGAATGGCAGTAGTCTTTTACGGAACTGTGAAAGAGAACATCTGGAGAATAATACAGGGAGTTGTACACAGTGTACACATTACTGTGTGTACATTATACACACAAATAGTATCACATGCTGATCTTTTTCTAAACATTTATTCATTTTTCTGATTCATTCAGCACTTTCAGTATCAAAAGAAAAGTAAATTAATTGCTCTTTCTTACATGTACCATATCTGAATATGGTATATTGACTATGCCTCATCACAAACAATGGGTACATAATTATCTATGAATTTTTTACTGAAATTGAAAGCTATTTCATGCTGTTGTCATTTAAATGAAAGTGCTACAT
>JANJYQ010078598.1:5457-25663 GCA_024605255.1 Rastrelliger kanagurta | reverse complement strand
CAGCATCGTGAAAAGTTACTCCCCCTTTTCATTAAGCCCTACTAATGTTTTTGTGCTAAATCACTAATTCCAGTCTAATATCCCTGTTAATTTCATGTTGCACAAATGTAATACAGACTTCAATTGAATATTTTGTGCTTCACAGTGGTACATTTCATTGTAGGACTTCAGTCTTGTTCTTTTTGAGAGTTGTAATGGTTGAGCAGATCATCTGGTTAATTATTGGTGGTGGCAACAGCTGCACATCATGAGAGACATGAGGCTGTGTCAAGAGGTCGGAAGTATAGAACTGTTCTGTTAAGTTAACAATGTTTTGTATGATTTGTGTGGGTGTTTCTGTAGGAAACTGTCAGCAATAGCATTTGTATGTATTTTATATTTTGAGGTATAAGTCTACACTATATACTTTATTCTATGGTAACCTGAGATGGTACGTTTCAGTGAGGTGATCTGGAGATTGTAAAAGGCCAGTCACTGGTCTATTGAGGGTAGTAGTAGGAAAGAGAGTAGGTGGTTGCTTGTTTTGAGGATATAGATTTTATCTGTTTATTGCTATAGCTGAATGTTCCTTCTTACTGCGATTTCTTAAATGTTTTTGAAAATAGATATCACCTTTTGTGCACACACTCTGGCCTGTCGAATTGCTTTTTTGTGACATTCTTTTAAAGGTTTTCAAATGTCCAAATACAATCTTTATCCTTATGGGATGGCAGCAATACAAGCATATTATATGTAAGATTGGCTTAAAGATTTACAGATGTATCATATTTTAGATGGCTGTAACTGAATTCTGATCATTCAGTAAACACATACGGAGTCTCTTTGTGTGTATAGGTTGTTGGCTAGTCTGATTACTTTGGATGTGAAGACACACTAACTTGAAGCTAAATTGCAGACTACCAGATTAAGTTTGATCCTTCAATTTGGTGTTTTTTCAAGCCATTTTGAAACAAATCTTATCATATTTGCTCCTATTTTGTGAGTGTAAAGTGTGTTTAAACATTAAGAAATCCAAATTTATTTAGTCATGAAACCTATGCATTTATAAAAATCTTAATGTATGCTACATACAACTCTGTAGTCACTGCAGGCTCTTTTTGCAGACTTTTTCAATTTCAGTATATCTTCATGATAATTCAACAGTGACAGACTTTGATTCAGAACAGGATGAAGTAAATGACTAGGGTAAATTAATGCAGGTGAATCATCTGCGGTATCAAAGCAACTTTGATCCTTCTCATCAGCCACTGTTCCTCCCAATCATTGTGCTCTGCAGTACAATTTGAAAATTGTTATCAGACAACTTAAACATTCAAAGCAAAACAAAATGAAACCAACCAAGGAACGATGGCAACAAATATATCTTTAACATTGTTGTGTAATTTAACTTGGTATGTCATATGTGCCCTATCAAAGTTATCATTGAAATATTAGCATTGTGAAATAAACATTTATTATAATTAGAAATTGGAATTAGAAGTTAAACTGTGTTTCCTGTTGGTCTTGCTTTATTCTCTTGCACCTTGAATATAGCTTGTCTTAAGCAATGTAACACCACAGAGCAGCTTAATTTCACTTATTGCCCTGGAAAAACCTGCTTGGTGTGTTTTATTGTGTCAAGAATGGATTGCGTTATGTTGTTGACTGCAGCATCACAAAATAATAGAAGTGAACAAACCAGCTATAATCTGTACAGAAAATGCATCTGAAAAATGTATTTTTAACATAATGATATACTGTGATGCATTAATGTCAAAAAAGAAATCATCACTCCTGATATCTCCTAGAAATGTGTGCTTGCTGATACAAAAAAGAAAAGATTTTTTTTTATCTTTTCACTTTTTATTCTTGAATAGATATTTTAAATCAAGTTATAATTAAAAGATAACACCCAAGGGATACTGATACTGGGTACATGTGCAAGAAGGAGCTACTCAGTCTCTAACTCACTTTTTCCCTCTCTCTTTTCTCCTCCTTTGATCTCTCCCTTCTTCCCAGAGCACATTTAAGTTCAAGTCAGAGAGTGATATCCACTTAGCAGAGCATCACAAGCAGGTGCTGTATGACAGCAAGCTAGCAAGCTCCATCGCCTTCACCTATAATGCCAAGGCCACTGATGCTCAACTTTGCTTGGAGTCTTCACCTAAAGAAAATGCCTCCATCTTTGTGCACTCACCCCATGCCCTTATGCTACAGGTTAGTTGCTTTACTCAAAGTGAGCCCCACATTACTGCACAGTACACCAGATACAGATTTTAAAACATGTTATGTCATTATAATGGTGTGTTCAGTGAGTTTTATATTTTTTTCACAGGATGTGAAAGCCACAGTGACACACTCTATCCACAGTGCCATCCACTCCATTGGTGGGATTCAGGTGCTCTTTCCACTCTTTGCTCAGCTTGACTACCATCACCTCAATGACAGTCAAGTGGAAATAACTGTGTGGTAAGAAGTAAAAATGTTTTCATTATAAGATATTTGTAATCAGAGTTGATGTTTTAGATAGTATATGAATGAAACAGCAGGGGACCAGTAAATATCCGTTTGGAGTCATTGCAAAATTCATTACTTCTTGATCCTTTGATCCTGGACCCTTTTCAATTTGGATGGGAGGCTGTGTTTGTGACACGTCATGGAAAACAACTCAAGTAATATTAATAATACTTCACTACATTGCACAAGAGTGGATTTTTTTCCATGAATAAATATTTTTCTGTATTATCAGGCTTAATTAAAATGTAGCTGCAAGAAAGAAACACCTCATTTCTCCTAATTGGGAATTTGCCATCATTATGTTGACTATTATGACTATTGTGTTGTTGTTTTATAACTTGCAATAAATCTCAGCATGGAAGAAATAGGAAATCAAAAATCTGTATAAGAGTATTTATCAAGTTGAACAAAATAGAGTTCAGTGTGCTGCTGTCTTGTCACATGACTTCATAGTAATTAAGTCTTGATGTCCAGAATTTAGGGTAGTGATATTAGTACATCTACATTGTGTCAAATGTCACGGTCATTTTAAGACCATGTCCTGCCATGTTGCAGTCAGCATGGTAATAAATGTTTCAAATACTTTACTTTCTATTTGAGAGGTGCTAGGACTCCTAGTTTCACCTTCATCATTTACACCATACCTACATGCTCCAGTATCATTTCGATAGTGGGAGTGAACTGTTTTAGGAGACTTGAGTTTTTAAAATGTCACACGCTTTTTCTATATTTTTAGGTGAGTGAGATACTCACAAAAAGGGATTTTATGAGTTAAATAGTTCATATATACATAACTCAATTTCAGTTTGTTCTAAAATAAAAAAAGAAAGAAAACAAAAGCAAATTATGATCACCACTCTCAGTTTAGTAGCAGATTGTCACTACAGTGAGAACAGATGGTCCACTTTAAAGGTCGGTTCACCTTAAGCAAGCGTCCAGCTAGGGTAACTCATTGTCGCTATCTTCAGAGCGTACCCTTCACTTTAATCAGCAGGTGGGACTCAGGGACTTGGCTCTGGTTTTGAGGAGTCACAGTTTTTATTTACTGACAAATAACCTATACTGAACACAGATTTCACTGCTGGTTGCATAACAGTTACTCTCTGCTCCAGTTGCAAGTGCCAACACACTCAGTCTCTCTCGCTTACTTCACCAAACACTCGTTATGCATCTCTCTTCAGCAAACAAAAATGCTTTTAAACACCAGAGCAATATCAAGCACAGCAAAAATGATCAAGGTCATGTTGTTGTATTGTATGATAAATTGATAATGTAATTATCATAAGTGTACTGCCACTATATCATTAATCAATCTATTTTTCTGTGTATGACAGTTTTGGTAAAGCAATAGTCCATTTTCCATTATTATATCTACTAAGTAGCTCAGACACTGTCTTCCCCATCATGCTGAGTTGGCCAGTACAAACCTGTCCTACTGTGCTCTGGATGGAGTCAGAGCTCTGGTCTAATCCAGTGTTGGTCCAACTACAGTGTTATGACTTGATAGTGGCCACACATCAGCACAAAGCCCCAATGCCCAAAGCACTCTGCCTCTGTACTTTTCTTTCATCTCTGATCTTCTGTTCCTCTTCCCCCTCACTGACACATCGGCGGTCTTTCCCTCACAGTGTGTCACTCACTACCCAACACTTGTCTTGTCCTTGTCTTTCCTTCCCTTCTATAGCCTGCTGGGCTGAAGAGTTCAAGTTTCTCCAACAATTTAGTCTCTACACTGGGCATGAATCTGCTATGACTGTCCTCAACAGATTAAAATAACAACAACAGTCATTTCAGGTTACTCCGTGCCACCTTCAATTCCTAGCAGTAGTTATACAACATCACTCACTACTGCTACAAATTGGTTGGAGCGCTAGTGCTAGTGGGTAAATTATCCAAGGCTGATCTAGGAGCCAAAGAGTTGAGTGTCAATCTGTTCTGTCTGTGCTCCCTCAGTTCATTTATTGCTAAATTGTAAGTTGTAAGAAATCAGCAACTGACAAACAGAAACATACAGACATGCAGTAGTAAACGTAACATTAGATTTTATGAGTTTGTATGCATGTAGTGTATGTTCAGAAGTTATGGCCAAGCCTGCACAGGATTGTGTCCTTGTGATTGTTGCGCTAGAGCGGAGTCCACTAGAGGATGTGAGGGAAAGCCGATTAAGAAGTGTCACTGAGCACCACTCTCACTCAGCCAAGGGCTTCAACTGAAAAAGCCTTGCAACAAAGAAAAAAATCGCCTTCAGTGGACTGCTTTTCCTCCTTTTCCCTCCACCTCACACACACAGCACTGAGTGTATACATCCTGTTACAATTCATCCCCCCCCAGACCAGTCTCTGTCCCCAGAGAGCCCAGTGAGCCAACTTTTTCTTCTGAATTGAAGAGAGATGAAAGTAGTGAGCTCAAGTTCCCAGCTGATTGCTAACATCCTCTGAAAATGACCTTGTTTTTTTTCCTCGTCTGCTACACTGGCTCCTCACATTGGTGTAGTTTGTAGAATAACTCCTTCGCCACCTGATGAGTGTGCCCCAAAAAGGACAGCGTGCCTGTGAATAGATAGGTATTGTATCTCTGTGTGAAATGTTATATCTTATTCTTTTGCAGTGCCACTCTGTTGGCCTTTCTGGTTGAGCTGCTGAAGAGCTCTGTGGCCATGCAGGAGCAGATGCTGGGAGGAAAGGGCTTTTTGGTGATTGGATACTTGCTAGAGAAGGTAACATAGAGCCTCTATAACATAACACAATAATTTCCTAACCTCGGTGATTCATCATTTCTCAGGAAGGTGTAATTTCCAAATTGACAGAGATAATTTCATCATGTCAGTACTTTGTTTTGTTTATTCTTGTACTTTCAAGTAAAAGTTATAAAACAGATCCCAGTTAGTACATGCAAACAAATGTGAGGGGACAGGCAGACTCATAACAGCATCATTTATTTTCTCTTTTGAAAAAATGAATGCAAATTAATCTCCTTGAGTGAATGATGAATGAAAAATGAGAATTCCCTACTATCTTGGTGCACTGTATGATATCTGCACTCTACAAGCCGTGTCAACAGTCTGAGTCCTGAATGTGTCTTTGAACTAAATAGAGCTAGGGAAAGAACAACAACAGGGCTACTTCTTCAACCCCCCCTTTGGTTTCTCTCTCTTTCCGCATCAGTCTTTATTTACCCATTTTGTGATGCAGATCTAGCAGCTTGCTGGCCTCCCCAGAGTGCTGGCTCTTTTGGAGCACTGAGAAATGACTCCACTTTGTCACTCAGTGACTTGCCTGCCTGCTGGCTTCAGCTTCTGTTAACTAACAGCCAGGCAGAGTCGGCACCTGAGAAGTGCTTTTTTTTCCTCCTTCCTTCCTGCTGCCAGGTTTCACACCTTCACATATCGCACCATCTGTTCGTGATCTGTTTATGCTACACCTTCATTTTTCCCCCTCTCCTGCCCTCACCAAGTCCCCACCTGGGCAGAGAACAGGTGCCAGACAGGAGCGGTAACAGTACTCATCAAAGTGAAATTCTCTCCAAAGTCAAGCATCTACAACTTGACCTAATTTAGTTTAAGCATTTTTTAAATTCAAAAACTTGACTTAATGATTAAATAGATGAGTTAATCACCATTGTCAACTTGCTAACCTGCTGCTACAATAGAAAACTAGTAATCTAGTGATCCTTTAACTGAGCTTACAGATAGTAGGCTTGACAAAAATTATGCAAACACTTCTGGAAAAAAAACTTGAACTTTGAAGTGCAAGTAAAAATACATGCTGCATATAAACAGCCTAAATCAGAACATAACAGATATTAAAGAAATAAATACATAATGTGCAATACACAGTGCATGTACAATGTTCAAAAGGCTTGCAGCAGAATAGGCTTGGCACTATGATACTGGTTTAACACAACTTTTTGCTTCTTCTTACAGTCATCACGTGCACACATTACCAGGGCTGTATTAGAGCAATTCCTCTCCTTTGCTAAATATTTGGATGGTCTAACGCATGGGGCACCACTGTTGAAGCAGCTGTGTGACCACATCCTGTTCAATGCTGCCATCTGGATCTACACTCCTGCCAAGGTGAGCTACTGTAGGTAACTCAGCTCATGTACTATAGGGCCAGGTGGCTTTACATGTCAACAGGCTGAAGTGAATGCACATCAAGAATCTTCTGACACTGAATTCTTTAATAGGACTTCACTTTGTCATTGTATTTGTGAAGACAAGAATTGAATCTGCCATTCTATACACGTGATGGTGATTCAGAGAAAACAGGTTTAAATGTTGCTTGTTGTCTCGCAGATATCACACTGCTGACAGTTTTGGTGAGATGCCCCATGGCAGCAAGTGTTTGTGTGATGAACATAATGATGAGATCTGATGGCAGGTGGAAAACTTGCATATCCATATTTTCTGATAGTGCAACTCATAATAATAAATGAAAGCCATGACTATTTTAAGTCTGTCTTTTTAGTTGTCAGTGTGAATAGTTTTTTGCCATCTCACTCCCTAACAATTTGTGCTGAGGCCTAATTGAATTTGGCCAAATGACTCCAGGAGTGCACTACGTACTGCTGCTTCATATTATATCCTCTCTCTTGTCCTGAATACAACAAAGTTTTTTGGATGTTACAGAGTTTTTTTCCTCCTCCTTCTCAATATAATGACCGATGAAAAAATGGGAAGAGGTATTTCAATGGAGCCATGTTTGTGTGGCAAATACATTTGCCTCAGGAATACTGCTGGTGGGGCAAAGCCATGAATACATAAAAGGAGGAAATGAATACAAAAGTATCTGGAGGCCTGCTTGCGACACTCCTTCGAAATAGAGCATAGAGAAGGAGGGAGAAAAAAAATGAGAGAAACAGCGAGGTAATGAAGTGGGTTAGACCAGTTTTAGCTTCACCAGCACAGAGAAGCTTCACAGGCTCCTTCCCTTAGGACACACTACGCAGTCCACATTTCTCTGTCCCTATCCTCAAGCTGCACAGGGTACCGAACCAGCTGTGTGAATGATGGGAGCATGCAATATGCATTAATTACATGGGCTTACTGATCTTGTCCTAGCAGACAAATATAATTTTGTAAATGCATTCAACTTTTCTGTTCAAATGGAAATTGCATTACCAAAAGTGTGCTGGTTTGTTATCTCCAATTTCATTTCAGTAGCCTCAAACCATGAAATGCTCACATCCTAACACATTGCCACCTTTCATTATGACTCACATTTGGTTCATTAATGTCCTATAATTTATGACGTATGGGAAAAAGCTCTTATCATTTATTGCTGGAATAGCTGGTGGGATTAAGGATTCTTGTCAGGTCTGTTGCTAATTTCAGAGGACATGCTAATCATCTCTGAAAAGAGTGCAGCTACAACAATTATGAAATTGAGTACATAAGGTCAGTGGCCATCACCATACACCTCCAGGGATAATAGGCTCAGTGACTTCAATCCGCCACAGTAAAATGTCTTGGTTGGTCTAGAAAGGTACAAGGTTCAGAGGATTAAGTCTTAAGTAGACTAACGCTCTGAAATTAATAACATGGATACATATGAATATGTGTGTTCCGCTTCAGGTACAGCTCTCTCTCTACACATACCTCTCTGCTGAATTCATTGGTACAGCAACCATCTACAACACAATTCGACGAGTGGGCACAGTGCTTCAGCTCATGCATACTCTCAAGTACTACTACTGGGCCATCAACCCTTCAGTCAGCAGCGGCATCACACCAAAGGGTCTTGGTGAGCATATTTAAGACTTTTTGATTTTCTTCTCAACTCAAGTAAAGTTTATTTTGTATGATGTGTATATGGTACAATTTGGGATAGTTATATATAAACTATTTTTAGTTCAACTGAAGGCTCATACAAGTGAAATTCATTGTTTTGTAAAGGGAATAACTGGGTGTGAACCAATCACAATCATTGTGTGCAGTCACACGCCTGCTATCAAAGTGTCTTTCTATAATAGCAGCAGCTCCCCCACATTTGAAATGACTCATCTCCACATGGAAATGCTCGCTTGTCAGCTTTTAGGACCGTGGCCATCACTGGAGATGACAGTGAGGCAGACGCATCACATCAATACTGTCATCCCACTAGGGTGCTTGGTGTGGGTGTTAGGCCTGTAAAACCTGGGCCAGTAGTATGACTGGCATCCTCACTCTATGAGACAGCAGTACATCACTAAGCAGGATGTGCTGGAACCGAAAGTGTCCTTGAACTGTCATTACCATTTTACCCTCCATTTTTCTTTTGCAAAACTACCATTGTCCCAGTATAGGAGCTGTTTTATAACAGCACTGAGAGCTCCGTTTATGCTGCATCAAGGCCTGATTAAATCTACTTACTGAAGGTTAAAGCTTGGTTCTGACAGCACCGATGCTATATTTGTTATACAGTCAAAGGTGATTCTTCCACTGTTAGCACCACTGATAATTTCTATCACATTTGTTCAAACTGTGAGATGATGATGTATTATACAGTAAATTGCCTGAATAGCCATAGCAGTTAGCTTTTAATATACAGTATATTTACATCAAGGCAGGGGTCTGCATTCTGTTAAAGCTGGGAGTGATCCTAATTGATTTCTTACTAATAGTGGTGTGATGTCTAGATTTAGGTTAGCAGGGATAATATGGGCACAGAATTCTGTAAGCTAGTTCAGTCCTCAAAACCATAAGTGTCACTATTTCCTGATTTTAATTTATCCCTTCTATTTACATTTATACTGTACAGGGGATTTTTTTAACGAGACTTAATAAGTGATGATAGCTCATAACTTTTTAGAACTCATGTTCTAGGGCAGTGTGATATATTATTTAGGTTAGACATCAGAGGAACTTCTTATGACCTTTTTTTTTTATCATGCCCACTGTGTTGGACGTTTCAGATAGATTTTCTGTTTCTTTCACCATAGTAGCATACTAGATTTCATGATATCAAAATAACCTTTCATGGGAAATTTGTTTCTGTGTAGCCTTAGGCACTCTAGTATATTGTTGTTCTGTTTTGTATGGGATGTCAACACAGGTTGCAAAGAAAGAAATTATACACAGGTTAGGCTACAATATGAGCTTGAGGAAAAGCTCTTGATTTAGCAGTCTACATTTCAACTTAATCTGTATTCTACATTTCAACTTAATCTATGTATATAAGCTTTGGAAAGTGTAAGAGTTTGTGGATGAAATTAATTTCCTTTACAAGGCGTCTGAGCTCACTCTTAGAAAAAAGGAAATAAACTAGAGCCTCCCCAGAAGGTCTATGCTAGGATACTGGAGAGGAGAATCTGGCCGGTAGTCGAAACTTGGATTCAAGAGTGTTCAATGTGGTTTTCGTCCTGGTCGTGGAACACTGGACCAGCTCTATACCCTGTGGAGCTCGGAGTAGAGCTGCTGCTCCTCCGCATTGAGAGGAGCCAGTTGAAGTGGCTTGGGCGTCTATTTCAGATGCCTCCTGGACGCCTCCTTAGGGAGGTGTTCCAAGCATGTCCCACCGGGAGGAGGCCCCGGGGAAGACCTAGGAAACACTGGAGGGACTATGTCTCTCAGTTGGCCTGGGAATGCATTGGGGTTCCTCCTGAGGGGCTGGCTGAAGTGTCTGGGGTGAGGAAAGTTTGGGCATCCCTGCTTAGACTGCTGCCTCCACAACCTGGTCCAGGATAAGCGGAAGACAGTGAAGGAACTCTAGAGTTTGGAAGTAGCAAGGAGTAGGAAGTCTGAGAAAGCCTTATTTGGTACATGATAAAGGATCATAAGAATATTAGGACGGGTCCATAATTGACTGAATAAACTGGTTGTGGGTGAATTCATAGAATAAATGTTTGAAAGATTAAAAAGTGTAGGTGAGACAAACACAACAGGTCAATTTGCAACTTGCAAGAGTGAGATGAAGGCACTTGATTGAATTAAGATTGGCACACAAATGTGTCATGTTTTTGATTGCAAAGTAGTGTGCATGAACACATTGGAGTCATCTTCCAGTGAGAGTCTTTCCTCTCTAACACAACTGTAAATATGGTGCTGAATGTTGGAGAATCCATGGGAGAATATAATGGGCTGAGAAAATGGCTCAGATTCAGAGGAAGACATATCTTGAAATGGATTACTTTCCTGCTGTAGGTAATTTTCAGAGTGGGTCTGTTCCCATTGATCTGTGCTTGATTTGGCAGGTCAGTTTTTCTCTGTCTTTACTGAGAAATGACCAAGCAAAGACACATATAAAGAGGCAGAGAGCCAAGCAGATAATGAAATGTTCAATTATAGGGACACAGAGAGGACATTTAAAACTGAGCTTCTGCAGCTACTCACTCTGTTTCTGGAAGTGCTTTCTCTTTTTTCCCTCAGGTCTTAATAGAGAGTGCTATCAAATTAAAGTCATGTATCATTCGGTTATACACAGAAACACTGCGGGCACTCACCCACAGATGCCCATTCCTCAACTTCTCTCAGTCCGTGACATGTACCCACAAGCCAGCACATAATCTGTCTCAATCTTTATCACTCCCCTTTTGTCTCTGTCTCTGCCGTGACTTGGTTTTACTTAATAATGAGTAATGAGATTGGTGCTAAAGCTGTTTGGCCAGTCACCCTGTTCAGTTCAAACTGGTTCTGTCTCGTTGCCAAACACATGTAGAGGAGATTCACAGGAATAATGTGATCATGGTGGTAGAATAAATATGTGTATGTGTGTATGTGTGTGTACCCTCATTCTCATATATTAGTCTCATGTAAGACACAAATGAGTGATTACATTACAATGTTAGGGAATGGTTTGGCATGTGTGTGCTCTTCTTCTTTTGACACCGCCTTGCAATTTAAAGTCAACACAATCCAGGTGTTCTAAACCATAGACTGTAAAAAATATGGATGTAGCAACCGTGATATCACCCATTGGTTTGGGGAGTCTGATTTTGAAGCTTATCCTATGGGCGAGTGGGTTTTTTTGGGGCATCTTGGGTTTTTGTGGGCATGTAATTTCCATATTTGGAGCAATGAGGGAGCCTAGCCTAGCCCAGCTGATGCTTAGCAAAGAGCTAACAGCTCCCTGACTCTCTGAGACCTATCACTCAACATAACAATGCCCCAATTTATGCATGAATTTTAAGCCTTAATTACACTGAAATGGTTGTGGTACAAATAAATTCATCCCCTGTGCAGTGTTCATGGAGGAGGTAACTATGAGTAGAGACCAAAAAAAATGTACCTGGCTGTAAACATGTTTTTTTTTTTTTGACGCTGTAAAATCTGGCATTTTAACATGAGGGTGAATGGAGAATTGCTCACTTCTGATTCCAGTATCCAGCGGCAGCCAAAAGACTGCAATTTTTTGAACGTGGAAGTGAGCTTCACTGGTAAAACCCACAGCTCCCCCCTTGCTCTAAACCTAAGAGGTTAAAAGGCAAAGCATACAGCAGCTACAAATTGTGAAGAATTTGTGAAGCCAATTAAACAGCTTGTTGCATCTGAGTGTTTTATTGGCTTTTTTAAAAGCATTTGGGCAGTGAAAATATAATTATTCTTGTTTTTTTTTTGTATTTAAATAAATTTAAATATTTACTTTGCATAAGCATACAAGACACATGTGGTGTGACTTAATTATCATCAGTCATAAGTTAAAATAGGATTCTTGCATTAATCACATGGGCATAAATCATTTTTCAATAAACTCTTCATCTTCCCTTGGGATTCAGGACATAAAGCAATCTGAATGAGAAACAGGAACTGTGCAGAGCTGCTGAGCATAATTGGTTGTGAATAACTTGGATGCAGTGGCTGCAGTAATAATGTTCTTATCATCCCTTCCATGTCAGCCTCTGTCCCTGCATTGGATTTCCCCCTATTGTGCTATTAATCAGTGCCGGGGTGCAACAGTATTTGCCTTCCTCCTGCAACCACAGGGAGCCCCATCATTGATTACATTGACTGGCTGTTGGTCCAGCAGGATGATCAGGTGTCTGCTGCCATTGTATCTGTCATCATGGCACTGTCCCCCATTTTAAATGAACATGTGTCCGGCCAAGGTGGAGGTTAGAGTTTATCAGGACTGAGAGAAGAAGTTACCATTTTTCCTGAAAGGCTTTTGCTGTTGCACTCGGTTCAGTTATTGTAATTTAATACAGCTGCAAATGCACAAGATTTTGTTCGTGTATTTATACTTGGCTGCGCAGGGTGAATAACGAATGAATACGTGACACTGTTGCCAGGTTTACTGCTAAATGGAACAGAGAATCTAAAGAAGATTCATGTTTGAATTGTTGTGTTAATGTATGTAGTATAACTTTTTGTGTCTAACTATATGGCTCTATATTGCACATCTGCCTATTGCTGCAGCCAATTAGTGTATTGGTGCTAATGTATGCACTAACGCTTTTTAGTTGAAAACAAATGAGCTGTGGATATTGAGTAGGCTCTGACCATGTCAAAATTAATTCTCATGCTAACCAAACCAATACAGCAGCAGCTGCTGTGATATGGCAGTTAATCAATGCTTTCTGTCATATTCTGTCATCATTTGCATGACATATAACCACCTGCTGACAGTGTTCAACCCATCAGATTTGGAATGAGGTCCATGACAGGAATAGATTGTATTGTGAAGTTTAACCTGGAGGGGTCAAAGTGATAGCAAAAGTATTCTGGGCATTTTTAATGAGAAGTTGGCCAGGGTGATGGGCAGGTGTGACCATGGCAGCATTGGGCTTACTGCCTGGTCAATACGTTGTGGCCAAAGCTACCTGGGATACACAGACTTTGGATGTAGCATGTATAATTGAGTGAGATAAATGAAACTTCTATAGCTTTCAATCTACATAAAAGGTTTTTTTTTCTAATTGTCACTTTAAAAGTTTTGCTCTAGGTTTTGGTGCAAATACTCAAGGTGGATGGTGTAAATCTTTTAAGTAGGTAATTATATCGTGAAAGAAACTGACAATGTCTTTGAAGATGTCTGTTTTTGCCTGTTTTGTCTTACTTTCTGAAAGCTCAGAGCTGAGAACACAAGACATCAGTGAGAGAAATATTTCATTATCAATCAAAAAAACATCAAAAAAGGAGCTTGAGATCATAAAAAAGAACCAAGAAGGAAATTGGCGGTGGAAACATAAAAAATATAGAGGAGGCTGGAAAACAGACAGAATCAAACAGGAAGATAACTTTTTCAATTTTATCGCTTCTTTCACTTTCTCTCCAACTACAGACGGTCCAAGGCCGACCCAAAAAGAAATAGTCTCTCTGAGGGCATTCATGCTTCTCTTCCTCAAGCAACTCATCCTGAAGGTATATCCCACCTGTCTCCACGCTTCACAGCCACTCATGATGCTTGATTCTGAGCTGCGCAGGGAATATGTTGAGATTGTCAGCTCCCCTTGTGTTATCCTTAAAAGCTTCTTCTGTTCTGCTGCTTCATAACATCATTGCTATTTATTTATTTATTCTAAATAAGTAATCCTGAACTTAATTGAAATGCCAGTTGTACTGAAATAAATTAGACAAATAGTTTAATTATTTTATTTAATCAATTGTGTTGACTATAAGACAGTTAATCATCTCAAGGCATCACTTGTTGCTCTAAAAATGTATAGCAGGTATTAATCATTATTTTTACATTCAACTCACTGAGTCCTAAAAACAAAAGACTACATTACTTGAGTGATCTACTGTATATTTGATGAGGTGTCAGGCTTTTCATTTATGTTACTGTATTGCTGCCCACATCCCAGCATGCTCTACCTCTGCAGATAATTATCTTACATTCTGTAACAGGCTCTTCAGGGCATTGCAGAAATGAGAGAAATCAAAGTACTGGACAATAAATTGGGTTAGAGGCTGCATGTTATCATTAGGTCAAACCTTCATGGCAACCAGTTATTTGACTAATATGTTGGTAATATCAAAATTCTTGTGACAGGTGCATCAATTGTACATCCTAGCAAAGCAATAATAGGAGGGACTTAAAGGGATGTTGGATGATAAATTACCAGGATTTTTTTAATTGTATCAAAATTAAGAAAATTGTCATGTGTTTTATCAGGATATTGGACTTTCTGTGCTTTAGCAATTCAATGATCCTTCTCTAATTATTTGCCATTAACACTATTTTTTTTTCTTCCAACTTATGCATTCTTGCAGGACAGAGGTGTCAAGGAGGATGAGCTGCAGAGTATTCTGAACTATTTGTTAACCATGCATGAGGTACATGAGAGTCTTTTTCTGCTTAAACTGTATTTACTCAGTGTGTTAGTGTGCCACTTTACTGCACTAATCTTCAAGGTCACATCTCATCTCCAGGGCTGCTATTCTTAGAGAAGTTTGCTTGTATTTTTTGTTTTTTTTTTCTAAGCCAATACATTTACCAGCAAGATGAATTAATCTTTTCAATTACTAGTGTACTCTTTATTGTGTTTTATTGATTCTACTAACAGCATTGACTTTGTCACAGATATCCACATGTCAGTTTTTATAGTATTGTTTAGTTGTTTTCATTCACTATATTTGTTACTTTCTTCCACTAGAAACCAATTCAATTTTATTTTGCATGTGCAGCTTTCTACCTGTCCAGCTCTCCACTTTCCACTAAACCTTCATTTAAATACTGCTGTCTCCACCCTGTTGCAAATACTTTCATTTACAAAGTTTTTCTTAGTAGATCACCCACAAAACGCACACAAACTCGTGATCTGTTGCACTGTACACACAATTTAGTACCCTTTATTTAGGACTTGAGTAAATCAGACCCATAGAGTACATCATGTCTTTGGCGCAGTTGCAATTACAGATTTGCCCTTTTTCTTTTTACCACTCCTCTATACCATTTTATCTCAGACTATCTTTCTCTCTCATGGTTTGCCTGCAGGATGAGAATCTGCATGATGTGTTACAGTTAGTGGTAGCCTTGATGTCTGAGCATCCAGCCTCCATGATCCCTGCTTTTGACCAGAGAAATGGAATACGGTAAGTCCCTCAGGGGAAGACACAATCCTTTCGCTGTTCAGGCACAAAATGAGGTGGTAATTTCATAAAATAAACCTAGGCACCTAACACTTGTGTTGTTGCTACATGCCTGTGTGACTGATGAATAATTCATATGTTCAGTGATTGAAAAAAAAAACACTTGGAAAAGTAACAATATTAACATATTGATTTCACAATGTGACATGGATGATCAAATGTACCCCATTTGATCCCATAAAATATAAATGCACACAGTGTAGCACTGCTTGTGAGTTTGAAAGAATTCATTGTGGAAAGGCTGCTACTTTCATTAAGACATTCATTTAATGCTAATGTAAATTTACCCTGAAGGAAAGTGGATGTCAGCTAACCAGTGCAGGACCTTTTCATCAACAGAGCTATATTTTATTTTGTTAAGACAGTGTGCTGTTGCCAGCGTTTACCATTGTTTATGTCTATTCAGGGTAATCTACAAGCTCATGGCCTCCAAGAGTGAAAGCATTCGAGTACAATCCCTCAAAGTCCTTGGATATTTCCTCAAGCATTTGGGCCACAAGTGAGTAACACATTCCAAGAGCTGTGTAGTAGATGGCAATTACACACTCATGAGTGTTGTTTTTTATGAATAGTTGTAAGATTAGTAATACATTGGATGGTTTACAAAATCTGTGTCTAATAATTGGTGTCTGATGCTGTCATTTACTGCATGTTGTTTTGTCATTTAAATTTTTGCAATTCCCTGCAGTGTCCAAGTTAAAGAGAAGACAAGATGTTTAGGTTAGAAACAGAAAAATCATGAATCAGGCTTTATGTTCAGAGAGATGATTCATCTGTTCCTCACACTTCCTTGAAAAAGGGTACAATTAGAAGAGCCAGAAACTCTTGACTAGAAGCCAATTTTGCAAATGAGGGTGCAGTTCTTTGTAGAACACCTTCACATAAGAGAAAGGTGGAAAACGTCCAAGTTACTGTCCCACAGAGTGAAATAAATAATAAAATACCCACTTGGATGTCTGCATATCCTGGGCTGCACACTGAGAGAGGAGAGAGAGTGCTTATGAGTGGAGGACCCATGATTCAGAATGTGGGATGCAGGGATAGATGGAGAAGAATTTGGGTTTTTGCTGTGCTCACAATTGTGAGGCACCAGGTGTTACTGGTGCCTACTGAATGGAGAAAGGGCAGATGTAAGCCTGTGTTAGGCACAAGTAAAAGGCCTGTATCCTCAAGAGACATGTGCCTCCTGAAGGCCTGCTTTCACCTTTCACTTTATTTTTCAGACATTTTAAAACATCTTGTTCAATGAGCTCTAGTGCAGGTCATAAAGAATTAAACATGTTTCTTCAATGCTTTGTTAAGGCTATTACTTTCTGTTCATAGAATATGGTATTTTAACATGTATTACATTAGTAATTATAGACATAAGTTGTAAATGAACATCATTAAACATCATACTATATCATACAATGAGTTAAGAATCTACATCATGCATATTTTTCAAAATATGCATGTGCACTGCCCTATAGCTACAGATTAAAATCCGGCTTTAATGTTAGATTACATATAAGTAGTCATAATGTATTATAAGCATCTTCAGTCAGCCTGTAGTTTATAACAAGTCAAGAGCACTCACAAGACCCTTGGATTTATAAATCATTATATGCTAAATTCATAACTGTTGATATATAATAGTCCCTCACTTATCACGGGAGTTACGTTCTAAAAATAGTCCGCAATATTCAAAAAAAATTTTTTTTTTACAATTATTGGTACAATTAACCACAGGTACCTTTGTCAGTGCAGGGGACATTGCCAGATATATCTATAAAGCAAGAAATGTCTGTCATCCTGTCTGTCTGTCTGTGGCTCGCATATTTCTCTGAATGTTTGTCAGATCACCCAAAGCTTTCACATATGTCTTGCATATCACACGATTGTGTGCATCCTTTTTTTCGATTGATATTCAAAACATTTTTATCATTAAAAGTTAATATCCCATAGACTTACGCGTCACTGTGCTCTCCTGCTCTCAAAACTTTCATTACAGTTTAAATTTCTGTTTTCTCCTGCACCCATCGTACAGTTAACGCAGCAAAAATATACAGGAAAATGTATGCGGTAAGACATTTATCATAAGTCGGATATTTAATCTTTTTTTTTTTTTTGGCTTTTATTTATCTTCAAATTTTCTATAGGAATACATACTTCCTACGGTCACTGCACGATATGTAAATTTGACAAGTTGAACGCATTCTGCCTACTGTACAAGTACGGAGGAGATTGACTGACAATGGTCTAGCCTACATTCCCTTACACAATCAGGACGCAGAAAACAATGCGCTGTAAAAAAAGAAGCATGCAAAATTGCACAAAAAAAATGGCCGCGAAAGGTGAACCATTATAGTGAGGGACCACTGTAGTGCATCATAAAGCATTATGTGTGTTTATGAGTGTAATCATAATGCATTATGATTGATTATGATGAACATTATAATGTACTATGAGTGCGTTGATCATGCATTATAAATGTGGTCTTGATAGAAAGTGTTACCGAAAATGAGCTATCAGAGTTGTCCCTCACGAAGAGACCCACAGTGGTTTCTACTTGAGGTATTTCCTTGCCCCAAAGAAGGGGGTTGAGAGCCATTTTGGACCTCTGTGCCCTAAACTATTATCGAAGGAAATACAAATTTAGGATGTTGACACACGATTCTCTGCTGCATTTTGTGCATGTAGGTGCCTGGTTTATGTCAACTGACCTGAGGGACTCTTATTTTTACATTACCATATATCCCCCACACCTTTAGTAGGCTTTCCATGGGATAGCCTACTAGTTTATGAGTATAATATTTGGCCTGTCACTGAGCCCAAGAGTTTTCGTAAAATGCATCGAGATGGCAGTAGCCCCACTTACGGAGGGCAGCATTCGAGTTGTGAGGTGGGATCCTCACAGGCATTCTTTTCACATAAATTGTCTGGAGCTGAAACATTTCCTTCCTTGGTTGAGAGATCATCACGTGTTAGTGAGGACAGACAATTCCACCGTTGTGGCTTACGTCAACAGACAGGAGGGCTGAGGTCTGCCCAGTTACACACACTGGCACACAGACTAATAGTTTGTAGCAGTGTGCACCTGCAGTCTCTCGGGGCAACCCATGTACTGTACTGGATGTTCTGAACTACGGGGCAAGGACAGCAGGTCTGCCAGATTTGGTCACGGTTCAGTCAGGCTACTGTGGACATTTATGCGTCATTGGAGAATGCTCAATGTCCTCAGTTCTTCTCTTTATGAGATCAGAGAGCCCCATTGGGAGTGGATGTGCTGGCACACAAGTGGCTGAAGAACCTCCTTTATGTGTTTCCTCCAGTGGCTCTCATTTCCCCAACTCTGACTAGAGTGAGGGCCTCTTCGCAGAGACTTGCTGTCTCAAGCACAGAGGGAGATATTCCATCCTCACCCAGAGAGGCTAGCTTTATGGGCTTGGCCCGTGAGCGGTTCAACTTGAATATGGTTGGACTTCCTCTCAATGTTATTGACACTATCCATGTGCCAGAACTTCGCCAACCAGTACGCTGTATGAGCATAAGTGGCGTGTATTTGAGAGCTGGTGATTTGAATTACAAGGTATCCATTTTCATTGTTTTGTGACTGATTCTGTCTTTCTTGCAGAATCTTTTTGAAAAAATAAGGCTAGGGTTGAAAGGGAGGTAACAATTAAAAAGGAAGAACAAAGAACGCCAAAACCAACTAAAAGTCATCTGGAATATGCAGGAATTTATTCAAAGGCAAAAGAAAAGAAAACGAGGATGATACCACTGGTCAAACACTATTAGCACACTCCACGAAAGCACAAAGTCACACAGACTCTATCACTCTGCTGCAGCTTGGTCCACTGACACTGAGAGCAGGAGAACCACCACCCTATTACCAACGGTGTATTAGAAGTGCACTGTGTAACACACTGAACCAGAGGCACCCAAGACAACATGCCATTGAATATTATAGCCAAGATAAGAGGATTGATGAGGGAGGATGAACCAACACACAGTAGGTACAACATGGGGCATGCCATCACATTACTCCTGGGTAGTCCCACCACATTTAGCACTGCACCAAGAAGAATAGGCAATCCAAGTCCCAACACAAGAGGGAGAAAAACTGAAACAGTGAAGTGAAGCAGCAAAGGAAGGGATAGGACAGCGTCACCAGGTGTCCCAGAAACTGCTTCACTACACCTACCAGGCTCCTTCAAAATGAAGGTTGGCGACACATCACCAGAGGGCAACCCACCAACATGAGCATACTCACAGGCCTGAGTTTGGGGCAGGCCGACCGAGGGCACATCGGGGGTTCACAACCTCTCCGGTCAGACCATGGGACAAGGGGCACTTTAGCACCAGCTATGTTGTTACCCATGATGAAGTCAACATCAACTGGTAAACAGGAACAGACACCAATGGGGAAGAAACCGGTGGCTTGGTCAGACTGTATGTGGACATGCTGCAAGGGTGCGGGAATGGAACCCATGTCAATACCCCTAACCGCAACGTTTTTACATGACCTGACACCAAAAGGCAGCACACTGGACAAGATGAGTTAGTGGGAACAGGCAGTGTCATACAGCACCCTCACCAGGTGCTAGTCTTTAGCTCTTCCTGTGAGAGACACAGGACAGGTAAAGACAAAGGGCTTAAGACAGTCCGGCACTCCAGACACAAATTTTTCACTGGGACAAGTTCTAATCAGTAGCTCCACCC
>JANJYQ010078160.1:9485-19597 GCA_024605255.1 Rastrelliger kanagurta | reverse complement strand
GCAGCAGCTCACTCTAACCTGGCCAGTGTCCTGCAGCAACAGGGCAAACTCCAGGAGGCCCTCATGCACTATAAGGAAGCAATCAGGTTTGTATGCGAGAAACCTAAGAGTTATTTTTTTTTGGCACTTAAATCTTTATTGGCAGATTTTTATAATAAAATGAATATGAATGAGTGAACAGTTGGCTACGTACCCTTTCTCGCATACATAAGATATCAGTCAGTACATCATCAGGAGACATGTAAAAGGTCAATTTTTCCCATTTTTGGTCCATCTGTGCTTCTTGTAGCCTCTGTGTCAGTTTTTCTATTAGAAAGATTTCAACAATTGCTATCCATTGGTCTTTGGTTGGTGGTGTTTCTTTACCCCAGTTCCTCGTGATGGCCTTCTTGCTCACCACCAGCAGAATTTTAATCCAGTATCCAGATAAAGATAAAATACCACCAACATGGACAGAAGCAATTATCTGTTATTTTAAAACCAGGCAAGGATAAAGTCAGGTGTGGGAGTTATAGACAGATCTCAATATTGAATATAGACTATAAGATCTATACATCTATCTCCAAAAGAATAAACATATTTATAGCAGAATTAACAGATGAGGACCAAACAGGTTTTATACCAGGTCGCCAAAAACAAGTAGGTATCCGAAGAACTTTGCAAATAATTTATTGGCAGATTTTTATAATAAAAGGAATATGAATGAGTGAACAGTGGGCTGCCTGGGGAGAATACAAAAGCATGGAATAAAATATCAAGAAAATTTGGTGAACAATGTGAACAAAACAGAACTTCCACATGGGGGTCCATCTCCTCCCCCACGTCCCTGTTGGGAGGATGGGAAATCCTCTCCGATGAGGGCCCATCCCTAGAACTAGAGCAGTTCCCGGTAAACCATGTCAAGCCTAGCCTAGTAATCCTCATCCTGTCAGTTTTATTCCATGGTATGATGTAATGTCTGAAGCCTTTATGTATCCAACCCAAGGGTCCCGCTTCATTATACTGACTCAATAGTACAGAGCGAGCTGACATAAGTCAATGTTATTTGAAGCTTTTGTAACCAGTACTTGGATGATAACCAATTGTAGATAGTTACATTAATGTCACTTGCATAGATCCGGCAAGGAGGATGGTAAGCAAAACAGATACAGTATAGTAGCAATAGAAGAAAATATTTATTACAACAGAAATGAATTTAAAGATTTCTCCCTTTTGTTTTAGATATTAGTTTAGATTGAATAAAGCACAAAAAAATAAAATACATCTAGTGTACCACTCTTTGCAGTGTTCAGACCTCAATTGTTAACTTTTAATCAACAAGAAATAAAAGAAAAAATAAAGTGTCCACCTTTTTAGTTCCTTTCCTTAGGTAGTATCCCGAGTAGTGTTCACTTTATAAACTTTTTCCTCCTTTCTAAATCCAGTTCCTTAAATCCTCTTTTTATCCACGAGTAGATCCAGTAATCCAGTTCAGTTAGTTTAGTATAGTTACAGTATGGGTCAGTATAGGTCTGTTAGTAGTATAGTGTCAGTTCAGTCTAGTAGTGTAAGGTTGGTTCAGTAAATAAGGTCAGTTCAGTTAGCGTAGGGACCCTTTTCTTATATGTTTGATTCTCTTTACTCAAACTTATCTGATCCTACAAGTGAAAATCCAGCGCATCCTAGGACACAGTAGGGGCAAGCAGCTGCGGCAACTTCCGGTGGCATGCCACGAGTCACTCCTAGGACTTGTGGACTTGGCTCTCTATCTCTCATGCAGCGCGAAGATAGTGCACTCTTGCTCGCTGGAAATCTTCATCGCCGCCTTCTTCGTCAGAAATCGGCAACACAAAAAACCAACCTGCATACCATACAAATCAGCTATAGTTAATATCAAAGCATTTTTCTCAGTATGCAGATTAATTAGTATCTTATCATTTACTGATGGTTAACATGTTCAATCAATAAAAACATACAACATACCCATAATAAAAATATAACATGGGATAATGAGATCAGCAGTGGCAAATTACAATTTCTGTAGTTCACATAATAAAAAAAACGTCTTGCAGTGTATCTTAGTCACACACGTTTCTCCAGATTGGTTTTTTTGTTACTATTCATCACATATACACGCACAGGTTAAGCTAGCGTTAGCAAACGCACATGTTAAGCTAGCCTTAGCTTTAGCAAGCACACAAAGTAGCAATACACTCACCGGAGAATTAAACATCAAATATATTGATCCTCCTCTCATCTTTCGACAACCAACGTCATGGAAAACAGTACATCCAAAAAATGATGACAACAACTCAGAATTCTTGACTCAAAAATAACTTCTTTTTCTTCTCTCGACGGCTCGTGTATGCTAGGCTCCTTTGTTTCTTCTTCTCTTGCGTATATTAGCGTTACCCTCCCCCTTCTGTCTTCCTCCTAGCTAGTTTCCAGACTCAGTAAATAGGCGTTTACCGCCACCTTTTGGTGTTTTTATGTAACAACACATTTTCTAATTTAATACCCATGAAATGTAAATAGTGTTTTGTGTAAATGTAAATAAAAGGTAGATTGTGTATTTCTGTATATGCAAAAAATGAGCTGAAACACAAGTATAATTGTAAATTATCTCAAGTTAAATGTAATAACTGAATTTAAACCATATCCTAAAATGTGTAGCATTTATGGGGGTTACACTTTGTTACCCTTTTATACAGTTGAGATGTTACATATCAGGTCCCCGCTTGTATTCCAGCAACTTCTCCTTAGCTCGCTGTGCCGCTGTGTCCTGCTTGGATCCGCTGTGTCCCTCTCGCTGCCATCCCGCAGCACCTCCATTCATCCCCTCTGCTTGCCTCGCGTCCATGCCCGGCCCGTCCACATCCAGTCCCCTTGCTCTCATGTCCCGCACTGCATCCCCCGTGTTGTCGTAGCTCTTCATACCGTTGTTCCAGTGAATTTTTATTTTCGTATAAGGAGTCTGAAACTGGATCCCCTTCTATTTCAGTATTTTTTTATGCCATGGTATGCTTTGCGTTTCTTGACTATTTCGGTGGGGTAATCGTGATCGAGTTGGATCTTCTTGTTACCCACCTGTATCCCCTTCTTCTGCCAGACTTTCTGTAAGACCACCTTTTTTTTTTGTTTAAAACTTGAGAAAATTAACCACTACCGCTCTCTGAGCAGCATCTGGGCCCGGCTTCACTGTAAGAGCTCTGTGGGCGCGTTGGAAGACCAGTTCCTCCAAGTAGCTCCAGCTCTTTCTTAAAAAGTTGGTCCAAATAGTCTGTAATGGAGCTTCCTTCGATGTTCTCAGGCAATCCAAAAATCCACACATTATTCCATCGGGACCTTGCTTCAAGGTCCGTTAGTTTGTCCTGCAGCTGGCGCGTCTGCTTCGTCAGTTTCACCAACATGTCGTTTGCCTCAGTGTTACCCTCCTCTAACTCCGTTATCCGAGCCTGGGCCTCTTGTTATGCTCGCCTTCTGCTCCTGAAGCTCTTTGCGATTTTCCGGTTTGCAATTTCTTGTTTCATCTCACTTTTAAGTTTNTCACCAACATGTCGTTTGCCTCAGTGTTACCCTCCTCTAACTCCGTTATCCGAGCCTGGGCCTTATGCTCGCCTTCTGCTCCTGAAGCTCTTTGCGATTTTCCGGTTTGCAATTTCTTGTTTCATCTCACTTTTAAGTTCGTCTGTGAATGTTATCAGCTCGCTGCAAAGTTCCTGCTTGAGGTCCCGTATATCATTACTGATGCTGGAGAGTCCGGTTCTCAGTGCTTTGGCTTGGTCTGTTTTCTCCGCCATTTCACTTTCAAGTTCGCTTTCGTCGACCTCGTCTCTTGGGCGTTCTAAAGTGGGTTTATTTTAACCGACATGGGTGAGTTAAAGAATTATGCTGCTAGCTCGTCCGCCATCTTACCAGAAGTCTTCCCTACAGAGTTAATTTGACATTGTGCCTTGTTGTTATGCAGGTGCTCAAGAGTTTTCCTTTTTTTATTTTAGAATCAGTCCCACATTTGCGGATGCCTACTCGAACATGGGTAATACACTGAAGGAAATGCAAGATGTACAGGGAGCGCTCCAGTGCTACACTCGTGCCATCCAGATCAACCCTGCCTTTGCTGATGCTCACAGCAATTTGGCCTCTATCCACAAGGTAGGGAGAATTCCTCCATTTAACTTGGGCACTTTTGTCTTGGTGTTTGCACTTGACAGATGAGTGCTTGGAAATGTGTCCAATATGTGTTGTTTAGTAATAAGACAAAAAAACTGATATATCATTTTTGCAACTAATAGTTTTCTACTGTTTGTCTTCACCATTAGGATTCTGGAAACATCCCAGAGGCTATTGCATCTTACCGCACGGCCTTGAAACTCAAGCCAGACTTCCCTGATGCGTACTGTAACTTGGCACATTGCTTGCAGGTACTTACTTTTAATATATTTGTCAATTATTTATTATGCATAGAGTATTTATTTTGCTCTTGTTATAGAAACACATTTTCTTACTTCTGTTATGCGCCATTCTTTAGATTGTGTGTGACTGGACAGACTATGATGAGCGGATGAAGAAACTTGTGAGCATTGTGGCGGACCAGTTGGATAAGAACCGCTTGCCTTCAGTGCACCCACACCACAGTATGCTGTATCCGCTCTCTCATGGCTTCCGCAAGGCCATTGCTGAACGCCATGGAAACCTTTGCCTGGACAAGGTACACGCACTGATGAAAGCAAGTAACCTTTGATTCATTTTTGGGGGGAGGGGGATGGAAGGTGGCTGGTGATGCAGTGGCTGTCTGCAGGGATATGGGGTAGGTAAGGGATGGGTGAGACATTAGATCTATTTTACTGTGACGAAAGAGGTGATTGCTGGTGGTGAATGGATGGCTTGCAGGGCTGAGGGCATGGTATAAGGTTGGACTTGATTTAGTAAGACTCGGTGTCAGTTTTTTTTATCATGCAGAACCAGAATGAGTCCACCTTGCTAGACAGTGTAATTTGTATCATCTGGGATTAGCTGACCAACTGTAGTTTTAATCTTACACCATTGCTTATTCCACAGATCAATGCACTGCACAAACCTGCTTTCGAGCATCCTAAAGATCTGAAGGCCAGTGGTGGACGTCTGCGTGTTGGTTATGTTAGCTCAGACTTTGGCAACCACCCTACTTCCCACCTAATGCAGTCCATTCCTGGAATGCATAATCCTGAGAAATTTGAGGTTGGTGACATAGTGTAATTAACTTTAGTAACACAGATTTGACTAGAGAGGATTGTTTGTGTGAATGCAAGTTATATTGAAGTTTGTTGTGCTTTTTCAAGGTGTTCTGCTATGCACTCAGCCCTGATGACAGCACCAACTTCCGAGTGAAAGTAGTAGCAGAGGCTCATCATTTCACAGACCTCTCACAGGTAACCGTTTCTTCAGTGTTTAAAACTCTAGCAAAAGAAATCCATTACTCACAGACAGGTTATATCTACAGTATTGTTATAGTGATGTAATGCAACACATTTGTAGTAAAGCTAATGAATTTCTTCCTCCAGATTCCTTGCAATGGCAAAGCAGCTGATCGTATTCACCAGGATGGAATCCATATTCTGGTTAATATGAATGGATACACCAAGGGAGCCCGAAATGAGCTGTTTGCCCTCCGCCCAGCTCCTGTTCAGGTAAGCTTTCCATATTTCTAACTGATGCTTCGCCGCATCCTGGAGGTAAACAGTTAACATCAAAGAATGCTCCTTCAATTGTTTGTCTGTTTTCAGGCTATGTGGTTAGGATACCCAGGAACGAGCGGTGCACCCTTCATGGACTACATCATCACTGACAAGGAGACGTCACCTTTGGAAGTAGCTGAGCAGTATTCTGAGAAACTCGCCTACATGCCAAACACTTTCTTCATTGGAGACCATGCCAACATGTTCCCTCACCTCAAGGTTTGTCAGCTTCATATTTCTGTGATTTCTGAGCCTTTAGTCCTGTTTTAAAAAAATGTAATCCTTGTGCTAGTATAACATGGAGTTGATTTTACTGTCTCTTTTGACCCATAGAAAAAAGCAGTGATTGATTTCAAGTCTAATGGACACATCTTTGACAACCGCATTGTTCTCAATGGTATCGATCTGAAGGCCTTCTTGGACAGTCTACCAGATGTCAAAGTGATCAAGGTGAGTAAAGAAAGTTTCCTGAGCCTTGATGAACCAAGTTGGCTTTTTATACATATGATAAACCAGTGGAGTACCAGAGTGAACAGTAAATCTAGATGGTGTCATCTGCCAATTAATGTCAGGATACTTGAACATAACAATGAACCACTTTGTCATTTTGACTTGGGTCATATCAATGAGAAATTTTTGGCCTACCGCTCACAAAGATTTTCTGTGGTGATGTCTGCACAGGCAAAAATGGCATATTGTTGAATATTTGTGTTTTTAACCGTGTCCAAGCATTAAAGTTGAAACTGTTCTCTCTGGCCAGATGAAGTGTGACAACAATCAGGATGCTGCTGGGGACACAAATGGAGCTCTGTCCATGCCGGTCATCCCCATGAACACAGCAGCTGAAGCAATCATCAACATGATCAACCAAGGCCAAATCCAGGTCACAATCAACAGCTTCACTGTCAGCAATGGCCTGGCCACCACACAGGTACGTATAACTGGGTCACTCTTTGTAAGGACAAATTTTAGTAGATACAGCAACGGTACAGATACAGATGTAGAAACAAGGCAAGAACAGTAGCTTTTTTTTCTTTTCCAGATGTGTTCAGTAGATGAGGTTGTAGTCTCAGACTGTGCCTTTACATGTATGGTGGTAAATGAAATTAAGGTCAAAGCACAGAACTATTGGCAAGGGAAGTGATGGCACTCTTCATTGGCTGTAAAATGAGTGCTAATATCTTGCCTTTACAACCAGTATATTATCACAAGACAATTCAGGTCTGATGCTATGGATGAAAGCGTTGTGGTCACACTCCCTGTTAATGACACTTTTTTTTTCCCTTCCTCATTTTAGATCAATAACAAAGCTGCCACTGGGGAGGAGGTGCCACGCACAATTGTTGTGACAACCCGCTCTCAGTACGGTCTCCCTGAGGACTCCATTGTCTACTGCAATTTCAACCAGCTCTACAAGATTGATCCTCCTACTCTTCAAATGTGGGCCAATGTAAGTCTGATGTGTTCCCTCAACTCAGTGTCCACAAATGAATACTTCATTCGTTTAGTTTATGTTAAAAATCTGTTTGAACTCCCTTTTCCTGCAGATCCTTAAACGTGTGCCCAACAGTGTCTTATGGCTGCTTCGATTCCCTGCTGTGGGCGAGCCCAACATCCAGCAGTATGCTCAGAACATGGGTCTCCCTGGCTCTCGCATCATCTTCTCTCCTGTTGCACCCAAAGAGGAGCATGTGAGAAGGGGCCAGCTGGCGGACGTGTGCCTCGACACCCCCCTTTGCAATGGTCACACCACAGGCATGGATGTTCTCTGGGCTGGAACACCTATGGTCACCATGCCAGGTGAGGCATCAAGGATTTAGTGACAGTTTTCTCATGTTATTACTAACAAGTACAATTTTTAATCATTTTAACTACAGTGTTCAGAAAATAGGACAACTTAATGAATAAGAAATAGTTTTCATGGCATACATAACATCTGTAGCATCTGTCAAACAAGCCATGACTGCTTCTTAATACTCTGAACTCTTTGAAGGTGAGACGCTTGCCTCCCGTGTGGCCGCCTCACAGCTCAACTGTCTGGGCTGTCCTGAGCTAATTGCCCACAGTCGTCAGGACTACGAGGACATAGCAGTCAAACTAGGCTCCGACATGGAATAGTAAGTGGAAATTGTGTCAGACGTCTTTGAAGAGCATTGTCTGTTGTGTTTGCTGAACTGTGAATTCTGACCACTGAATATTCTATCTCCTGCAGCCTGAAGATGGTTAGAGCACGTGTGTGGAAGCAACGAATCTGCAGCCCTCTTTTCAACACCAAGCAGTACACAATAGATCTGGAGAGGCTCTATCTGCAGATGTGGGAGCACAATAGCAACGGCAATAAGCCAGAACACCTGGTCAAATTCCAGACAGTAGAGACGAGTGAGAATGCCTGAACTGGAAGCATGCTGACTTTCTTTTCCCCCTTACCCAACCCATGTGAAGTCCATCCCACCATCTTTTTTTAAAAAACAAAACGAACATTTTCAGCACCCTGGTTTGAATGGTCCACTCCAGCCCTCCCTCCTGAATGACTGTCTCCACCCCACTCATTCATCCCTTTTCTTTCTTATTTGCAAAGGAGCCTACAGATACACACATTTGCCCATCACATCCGTCTTTGCAACACACATCTGTGTTTCGTGAGCCAGATAGAGCCTGCGGCCATATGGCACTTTGTCTGAGACTCTTGTCCTTAACCACAGTATATTTGGTAAGCATGAGAAGATTGTGAATGCCCCGCTACTCCCATCAGTACTTGGATCAGTGGATTTTTTTTTTTTGTTTTTTCCTTGTCAGTGTACATACAGGACTAAAGCAACTTGTGGGGAGAATGCCCAGCCATCATTACTTGTTGATCTATTTATAAATGGATTAAGGGTGTTGTGTGTTTTTAAAAGGACAGTGTTGCGCCATGAAATTGTAACTCTGATCATCAGCTTTAACATGCAGTTGTAAAATATAGATTTACAAAAGACTGCTCTTTAGTTTGTCTTAAGCTGTTATTAAATGACTGCAGTGAGTAGATGTGCAAGTTTTGAGAAATACAGTCTAGAAGACTTCTTCCCCTCACCAAATGCCAACTTTGATTAATTTCGCTGTCAATGATAGAATATGTTCACTAGCTGTTGTCCCGTTTGATGTCTCACTATGCTTGTAAAGATGACTGGACAAAGCTGGACAAAGGAGCTTCAAGTCATTGGAATGGGCCTAAAAATAAGTTTAGGTATAAGCTGTTCTCGAATTGATCTTGTTTTTTTTTTAATCACACAAATAAGGAACGGCCTGGGTAAGTATTTTCTAAGCAGTTTTTGTTTTTTTATTGTCCGTTAACTGTATGCTGTCAATCGCTCTGAATAAAATAAAACTAAAAAAAAAAACAAAAAATAAAGAGATTGTTGAATCACGGTACTGTCTCGCATTGACTTTGCTCAGGTGTGGGTAGAATAAAAAATACACCTGTCATGAAATTCCTGGAAAAGTTATGAATATGGAAAAGTCCTGCCGATGCAGATTGCCAGGCGATTGTCTGGAATCACTGTGTCCACTGCCATCCTGTACACACATAAGTTTACATTGATATTAAGCTGAAGGCAAACGTAGTGACTGCAGGCTAAAACATAAAACTGCATTATCTGAAGCAGAACCTGTACAGAAGAAACACTACATTACTATACACGTTTAACAGGCTCAGAGTATATCCATCAGTGGATGTTGTTCCCTAAGTAAAGATAAAGGATTCTTCTCCAAGATGGGACGTAATCACAAAACCCCCAAAGCTCTCGAGTTAGTGGCTCAGCAAGGAGGTCACTGTAGTTTGTGTTCACCTGTAACCTGGACAGGTGGAATATAAAGTAAGGGGGGACATGGCCAGAAGGAAAAGAGGGTGATGGGTCAACTTACCCTGCTCTGAGACCACTTTTTTTGAACATGCTATATGCCGTTTTCAAAGAGGTGATGTTTACACTCATTTTGTTTGTTTATAGAGATGCACTACATCCTGAAATATATGCAGATTTGTTAGTTTGCTACAAAACTATAATTGTCATGATAGATGATCCTGAATATAAAAAGTGACTCATCTTACCCCACCCTCCCCTATAGTCGGACAAAGTGTCTGTAAAAAGGCACCAGAATACAGGAAATGACATCTTTTTAGTTAAAAATAATGTATAGATGTCCCAAGATTGTCCTACTCACAAAACTGTCTCCCCTCAAATCTCACTACAAGGTTTTCTGAAATGTTAACAGCCTTGGCTATGATATTTGACAAAAGCCTCAACAAAGCTCTCCAACTGAAACAGATGGACCTGGGGCCAGGTAGTATTATGCGGGCCTACCTTTGTTAGACTACTTAAACTACGTCTTGGGAATGGGGTTAAACATTGTGGAAGTAGGAGACTATATCATGCTTTTCAATGA
>JANJYQ010078114.1:2259-18599 GCA_024605255.1 Rastrelliger kanagurta | reverse complement strand
TTTGATTTGATTGTTTCGCATTGCTTGTACTAAGACATTTTCTTCATGGTGTGCTTTGCTTTGTAGGTAAACAATAATAATGATTGCAACAATCCTTATTCTCGTAGTGCCCTGCAAAAAGGGGGAAAAAAGTTGAAAAAAATTAAACAGCGAATGAAACTTGAAAATGAAGCAAAATAACAGCATCAAGTGCAGAGTCTTTAAAAGTGGTATAATTTATGCTCTTTCTAATACTAGTCAACACGTGCATCTGGCTTTTTTTATGTCGTTGAAATTGAGATATATTCTTTTTGGGAGGCAAGAAAGTAGAGCATTACCATAGGCAGCCTTGCAGGAAGTAATGGCATGAATTAGTGTGTGTGTTGGTTTGAGAAAGAAATGGTACGCTGGCAATGTACTAAAGATTATAAAATGCATTTTAGTTATGTTTCCAATGTGAGATTCAAAACTAAGATCTGAATCAAAGATAACTAACTAGGTTTTTTACCTGCTGACAAAGGTTTAATGTCAGTGCTTGTGGTTTCAAAATGAGTTTGTGTCTTCACTACCAGTAAACAATTTTTTTTTCCAGATTTAGCTGTCTGCCATCCCCAATTTGATATCTTGAATACAGTTAAAAATGGCAACTATTGGCCTTGAGATACTGTGGCATAACAAATCACTTTCACCAAGAATGAGTTTCATTCTGTGAAATGCATTTCGTCATCAAAGTTTCCTCAACATTTACCTAATAGCAAATTTAAGAAAATAGCAAATTACATTGAAATACATAGAACACTGAAAAATAGCATTTCCCCTTAAATTCTATACTTTATCATGAAATATAGTAATGCAAAATCATTCAGAAATATTTTTCTGCATTGTAGTCTGAATCCATATCCCATCTATGATTTAAATATTTTATTTTCAGAAGAAATCCATAATATTTAGGTTGAAAAAAAAAGACATTTTCCTCATGTCCCCAGGTTTTGACTTGGTCCTGTTAGCGTAACACATTCCACTCACTGAAACATTTGGAAAGATGAAACTTTCAACATCTTCTGGATCTTCTAAAAGTAAGTTTTATTTTTTTGTATATTTGATGATATTACAACTAACTGAGAGGGTCAACCTCAATGTTCTGTCCTGTTAACTAAAATATTTCTTAGATATTATTTTTAAATACAAGTTTCATGTGGCTGTATTTCATGTATTTGCTAATTTTATGCTAAAAACTCTGTCCTGTTACTTACTATTCAGTTACTCAGTCCTGTTACCCTTAACAATAATATTAGCTGAAATAATACTAATTATCTGATCAGATTTATGTTTTATAGTTAGAATAACTTAAGTCATTGACATTTAAGATCAATTTAACAGTTTTTGAGCTCAACACTATACTGACCTAGAGAGGAGATAGATGATATATTTAGAGAGGGAACATGAGAGATACAGGAGGAAGAAATGTCAGTGACCAACATTCTATCACAGATACAAGTGAAACACATGTTGAAGCCTGCTTTATGCAGAAAAAAGTTTAAACAACCCAAGGTTATTTGAACAGTCACCTTGTAACACAAGCATGCATTTAAGTGTGTCATTCCATAAGCTGATGTTAGAAATGCAGTATTCAAAGGCATAAAGGGGGCTCGGGTCTATAGCATCATCAGCTACATCTGCAAATAAGTTGATGAAACGTTAATAAAACAAGTGGGTATAGCAGGATCTTACAACACCTCAGTGCTTTAGTTATTGGGATACAAGGTATTCAATAGCTGAACTAGATTTTGGTTCTAAATGGTTGCAAATGCAATTTTTATTTTCCCAGACTAACTTTTTGTATTTGTTTCCCACTTTTCACTTGCATCAAGTAATGATAGGATATTTGTCTGAGCTGCTCGCTGCACTCTAAACTGATTCATAAACCAGACCACTATTATGATTCACTATACATCAAACTGAAGACTGGGTTTGACTGTGACGTTCAAGAAACCATTTCCCCCTGGTTTATCAATCTCACAGCTGTCAGTGAGGGAATTTCCCTGTACCTCTCATTTTACAACATCCCACACCCCATCTGGTTTGGGGTAGTGTCACATTGTCTGCATCTTCAGTCCTTCAATAATGCAAATGATACACAAATCAGGTGTGTGTATGGAGGGGAGTTAAAGAGGTTACAGACCTCCAGTTTCGGGCTATATCTGAACACGTCACTTCGGACTCTCAATTTGACTGCTGGGATGACCCCGGTTCACTGTTTTTATTGTAATCTTTATTAGATAGGGTGAACATTTGACTGTTTTAACAATGCCCGGCATTGGAGCTTTTCCCGAAACAACCGTGGTCTTATGCTAATACCTGAAAAAAAGGGGCCAAACAGGAAGAATAATCATGGCTTCATCATGTGGACTAAGAACTAAAAACTGAGAAGGTGAAAAGTAGCCACTCTTCTAACTCTTCTAACCTTTATTTCACATCCACACACTCATTTACTGTACAAGTGGAACATAAACACAGTTTGACAGACCATGTGTGAATCTCTCCACTCCTTTTCATCTAGTCATAAAGGTTATCATTGTGGGTTCCTGTATTTTATGTTTCATGATAGGTTTTAATTTCTCTTGTGTAAGCCTTTTATCTGCACATCTTGCTTCCTTCCTACTCTGTGTGGGTGTTAATCCTGTTCCTGTCTCTAGTATTTATCAAGTGCTGTCAAATATGAGAAGTAACGCTGTGATCTGTGTAGCAAAATTGTTTCAGATCATGAGTGGCAGTTATGTTTTTTCTGGCATTTTGTATCATAAATGTCATAGAAACTAAATTACACCATTTATACTTGACACACAGGCCTGCAGGATGATGTGGTTACAGGCGGAGTGTAATACTTGCCTTTTTTTGTGATACAAAAACCACACTTGACTGTGATCTATTACTGCTGAGACACTTAACCCTTTAACACATCACTATGTAATTTCCTGCCACTAGGGGTCTCCTGATCAAAGGTGTTACAAAAAAGTTGTGAAGTAGTGTGAGAGTTATTGTCCTCTCTGTTAAAAAAACAGCTTCTACTAATTACGATTCCTTCTCAATCAAACCTCCACCAACTCATTTATGCAACTGAAAAGCTCTCTGTTTTAAAGGTGCTGTGTGTAGAATTTAGTCTTGTTGATCAGTGTTGGAGATGAAGCACCATTCATGCATGAAACCAAAAAAATGCAGCATGCAGTGCAGCACGATAAAACAGAAACAAGACATGACAGACTGCAAAGGTCACGAGAGGTGTGACTATGTAAGGCCATGTAACACACCACAGCCCACTGAAACACCAGGAACCCCTTTTCTCCTACACATACACCAATTAATGCTGTCAGCATCTGTGGGTTGGAGCAGATTCACACAAGAGAGTCAAATGTTTCCACCGGAAGACTTTTGTTAAGAGAAAAAAAAAAAAAAAGGTCAAGTCAGAGCAGTTAAACCTTTCAACTTTATGAAGGAAACCTGCGCCAACTCTTGATGAACTTAAGTGGGAAGTTTCCACCAGCTGAAACACACATATTACTACAGAGCCTTTAAAGCCACTCTTCCTATTAGTCTAATTTTCTTTTCTCTTTCAAGTATAGACATGGAATTCTATGAAAAAAAGACACATCTTATCTAGAACCACTAACAAACTCATTTTTATTAGAAAGAACTGTGTAGCCTATCTTAACAAAAATTTAATTTTAAAATGAATACCAGACACAATCTTACACCATGAAGCCTATGAAGTGTGTATGAAATACATCAATATATATACTTTTCCTATTGTGGGATGTTAAAATATCTTCTGAGAAAATGGCTTACCCTGATATTATGCAGCTGAGTGGAAGGACATCCCAGTGGTCAGTTGCCAAGGTCTGGTGCAAAAGCCTGAAGAGAAGAGTAAAGTCTGTTACAGCAGCAGATGAATCACATGTCCAGTAATCATGTATGAATGTCTACATAGTTACTTTCAGTTTGCATATTGTTTTATATTGGATTCTTAGACTGCTAATGTACAGTAGGCACCATTTTCTAAAGTCTAACCCTATGCAAAGTGTATCTGCATACATTATCTTACATTCATTTCCATGAAGTAGTGAACGCTTGCATGAAGATATTAATGTTCAGTTCTGTAATGCAAATCATTTGTCAGTGCAGTCAAAGAAGAAGGTGGTCAAGTGAAGGTGTTACAAGTTGCCAAAACAACAGTATCACCTGCACCATGTTTCTGTATGACAAAGCTGAAGTTCCCCACTATCACTTTGACTGCAGCAAGTGCATGTGCACGAGTGTACTCAAGAGGGACACACACCCACACATCACTGTTTTACTGATGAGAGCAAGCAATCTGCTGCCACCCCCTCAAAGCAGAGCAAAAACACATGACTTCCAGGAAAACGGCAATGTACATTTCCCTCAAATAGTTCTGCTGATGATGCCTCATACTTTCAATAAACTTATGAGTATTTTACATTATAGTTCTGTGTGTGTTATTTAATGCCATGTTGATGAAACATCAACTTTGCAGTCAAACCTCTTTCCTTTCTTGGATACTCTTGCTATCCACTTCACTGTGTGACCTTTTGCAAAAGTCACATTTCTAGTAACATTTTATCACTGATAACAGAACATATTTGCACAACACCAAATTTCTAATGTTATTAAGCGCCTGAGGATGGTAGCATAGTTTAATTCAGTAACATTGTCAAGATTTGACCTGGTAACTATTGTGATTAAACGTGTAAAAGGTACATTTAATAATTGAGGCTAAATTAGTTATAAGTACTAGTGATAATAGCTCAACAGTATATTAGCAGACAGCTTCTGATAATCTGCTCATTTGAAGCAATTTTCAGGAAAAAAAAGCCAAAATATCCAGTCATGTGACTTTGTTTAATCTTGATAGTAAACTGAATTGACAAGACAATTTAGGGTGTCACCTAGGACTTATCCAAGCTGCAGGCTCCTTTTGCCACTATTTTGTAGACCAGCTAATTGGGGAAAAAACCAAAAACACCTGCAACCCTATTATAGGTTACATAAATGTCATGTGTACAGGGTTGCCACTTTTCCAATGTCAACACAAAAGCTTGTTAAGTTTAGTATGGAATGGGACTAGTTGTCAGTCTTACTGATGCATGCATAGAAATTTCAAGCACTCCCTTTATAGTCTGGGCCTTATGTTAAGTCTCCACCTAGTGGTCACCAGGGAGACTAGCCTAAGCTAGTACAATTTCTGAATTTCAAGACTATACCATCCCAAATGTTGATTATAATTTATAGCAAGTCAGTGTTTGGTTTTAATCTTTCAGAAAGGAGATGTGTGAATACCTCATAGTAATCAAGATTCCCCCTGTAATAAGCCATAGATACAACAGAAAGACAACAGTAAGGTATTACATCTTTAATTTTTTGCAAAACAAGACTTGGAATACAGACAAGCCTGAACTCAGGCAAAGGAATCATACAGTCCTCTCTCCATGCAGCGTGCAGTGTTGCACATGAGCAGAATCCACCCAAACCCTCACCAGACCTGATTGATAATGGAATGTACCATTCCCATGTTCACACATTTACCACTCCGACATTTAAAACTCAGTGCAACAGGGTACTCATTAAAACAAATGTGCTGCCACCATGAACTTTATACAGCAAAAACCAAAACTGCTTTTCTTAAAAAGGGTCTTGCAGAGTAATGCTCTAGACACAAGAGCAACACTGGTCCACCACACAACATGAATGACTATTTGTTTTGCAGTTACTGCAGTTTAAAGGATGAACAATTGAAAAGTGAGGCTAAATTGTTAGAAATCTGGGGGTTGGTTTAATCGACTTCCTCCATGCGTGAAGCATCATCTTCACCATCGCCTTCTAGTGGGGGAATCTCATCTGGGACGGATGTAGAGGTGGTCTCATCTGTGGGGACATCGTCATCGTCGATACCTAAGAAACAAAAGAGTTTTAGTGATAAATACAACAGGAGTTCCAAAAACACCAGTGTTGATTGACATGTTTACTTTAATTCCCTTACCCAATCCCAGTTTGATCATTCTGTAGATGCGGTTGGAGTGGGTCTGTGGGTCGTCCAAGGAGAAGCCTGAGGACAGCAGGGCGGTCTCAAACAACAGGATGACAAGGTCCTTGACAGCCTTGTCGTTTTTGTCAGCTTCAGCCTTCTGCCGGAGGGTTTCCACAATAGGGTGGTCAGGGTTGATCTCCAGGTGCTTCTTGGCCATCATGTAGCCCATGGTGGAGTTGTCCCTGAGTGCCTGGGCCTTCATGATCCTCTCCATGTTGGCCGTCCAGCCATAAGTGCTTGTCACAATGCAGCAGGGTGATGACACCAGTCTGTTGGACACTGTCACCTGGAACAAACAACACCTTTAAAACATCCAGTATTTGAACAGTAGGTTGAGTCATTCCAAAATCAGGAGGAGTAACTCCAAGTTAATAAAGCATGCAAAAAAACCAATCATGTTAGGAATAATTCTCACACACACACACGCGCATGTCCAGGCCATGTGTTGACTCAGATCTGTCAGTTCCACCACACCTCAATTGTCTAGTCTATGAAGACCCTTTTTGTATTAGCACACACTGGGCCATTAACTAGGTTTCACATTCCATAAATTCAAATGTTCAAATTGAGACTCAGGCATCTGTTAGAATATTATTTAAAAAAAAAAAAAAACCCAAAAAACTCAAGAGTTATGTTTTCCAAATAAAAAAAATGTTCTGGACTTGCAACATACACAATCTGGGCTAGTTAAAAAACAAAACAAAAACTGCTTGCAAACAAAGTAATTCAGGGCACACTTTGATAAAAACAGGACACCTAAAGGGCACCTTAAAGCTGCATGAACTCACCAGAATACAAGCTACGGCCAACTAGGCACCTGTTACCAAACAAAACACTATCAACTCAAGTTGTGACTTAAAGAGTAAATCCTGGAGTATGAAGAGAGGTTACAGGTTAACAAAACAAAAAACAGTAAGATCAGACCTTTTCCACTTTCTTGTCCAGGATCTCCTTCATGAGCTTGCACAGGTTCTCAAACTTGGCCTTGTCCTCCTCCATCTTTTTCTTCTCCTCCTCATCCTCTGGGAGCTCCAGGCCCTCCTTGGTGACAGAGACCAGGCTCTTGCCATCAAACTCCTTCAACTGCTGGACACAGTACTCGTCGATGGGCTCTGTCATGTACAGGACCTCAAAGCCACGCTTGCGGACGCGCTCGACAAAGGCAGAGTTGGCAACCTGGTCTTTGCTCTCACCTAAAGATTAAAAAGTTATGTGATTAATATGAGGTTTAGTACAGTTTACTATGACTGTTTCAATCCATACACAGCAAATTTAACAATGTTAAATGTTCTGAGAATTAATGATAAACGCAAAATCAAATTTAGAAGACTGACTCACCAGTGATGTAGTAGATGGACTTCTGGTTGTCCTTCATGCGGGTGAGGTACTCTGTGAGGGAGGTGGTCTCATCTCCAGACTGGGAGCTGTGGTAACGCAGCAACTCGGACAGCTTCTTGCGGTTCTGAGAGTCCTCGTGGATGCCCAGCTACAGATCACAAGCAATGTTACATACTCAGCAACACAACCCTTACACTAGAAGCCTAGATAACTGCCTCATTAAAAACACTTTATGCTGTATACAGTTATAAACTTGCCAGTTAATTCCATTAAAACCCAGGATAACCATCTTTCTGATACCATAATTGTTGCCCAATTTAAATCAAATACATNAAAAATTAAAATACAGCAATAGTCAAGTGACTATCCTACAGCACATAAGCACTGCAACTAGTGTCTGATACAATAGATGAACACTTAATACATGAGTGCATTTTTAGTTTTCAACCATGTACGACTGTTCAGCTATAAAGCATTTTAAAATGTTTGGCTTATAACTAAAAACTACAACTACACTGCCGTAAGCTAGAGGGAACAGCAAGCATTAGATTAAAGAATAAAACCTTATGAATCCATGGAGCAGCACTGAAGACAGGGAGTGCAATAAGGAAAATGAGTTTATTTAAAAAAAAAAAAAAAGTCTCAACACAAAACTGCACATTTCTTTTAGTTACCTTGATGTTCTTGGAGAAACCTTCATAGAACTTCTTGTAGTTTTCCTTGTCCTCAGCCAGCTCAGCAAAGAGCTCCAGACACTTCTTGACAATGTTCTTACGGATGACCTTCAAGATCTTGCTCTGCTGCAACATTTCTCTGGAGATGTTGAGGGGCAGATCCTCGGAGTCCACGACACCCCGAACAAAGTCTGGAGATTCACACAAAAGGTTATTGGAACATTTAAAAAAACAAAACCTTGCTATTAAAAATTATACATCTGTTGAGTCAGTGCAGGTCTGTGGGGTGCAACTACTTTTTGTATATTTTGAAGTCAGTCTACTCACTGAGGTACTCTGGAATGAGTTCTTCACAGTTGTCCATGATGAAGACTCTCCTGACGTACAGCTTGATATTGTTCTTCTTTTTCTTGTTCTCGAAGAGGTCGAAAGGTGCACGACGAGGAATGAAGAGCAGGGCCCGGAACTCAAGCTGGCCCTCCACTGAGAAGTGCTGTGACAGAGATAATTCACATTTTACTTTTGCCCAAATTATCCAAGCTGCAGGCTTAAGCATACATAGACACGCTGCATCACAAAGTACCTTGACAGCAAGGTGATCCTCCCAGTCGTTGGTCAGACTCTTGTAGAACTCTCCATACTCCTCGTTTGTGATGTCGTCTGGGTTTCTGGTCCAGATGGGCTTTGTCTTGTTCAGCTCCTCTTGGTCGATGTACTTCTCCTTGATCTTCTTTTTCTTCTTCTTGTCCTTATCTTTGGAGTCCTCCTCGTCGTCAGAGCCTACATCTTCGATCTTTGGCTTGTCCTCAGCCTCCTCTTTCTCATCTTTCTCGGCCTTCTCCTCCTCTGCCTCGTCGTCACTGATCTCCTTGTCGCGCTCCTTCTCCACCTTCACATCAGAAGTGACAGTTTTAACTTCACTTAGCGATCCGAAATAGACTGAAGAACTCTAGGTAGTTAATTTCAATACTTACAAAGAGGGTGATGGGGTAGCCAATGAACTGAGAGTGCTTCTTGACGATTTCCTTGACCCTCTTCTCCTCAATGTATTCTGTCTGATCCTCCTTCAGGTGCAGGATGATCTTAGTTCCACGTCCAATGGGCTCTCCTGTGGATACAGTTCCACAACCATGAGTACATTATGTTCAAACAAGCTGCCATGTTAGGGAATTAATCAGGCAACATTCACTGACAATGGGTGAATTGCTTTGACAAATTCTAAACAGCTGTCTCAACTGCTTCATTATGATATAAAGACGCTTACCGCTGTCGACCTTGACTGTGAAGGAGCCACCGGCAGAGGACTCCCAGGCATACTGCTCATCATCATTGTGTTTGGTGATGACAACCACCTTCTCAGCAACCAGATAGGCGGAGTAGAAACCCACACCAAACTGACCAATCATAGAGATGTCAGCTCCAGCCTAAAAGGAACAGTTATAAAAACGTCAATATATGGAATTCAAAATGAAAACTGATTGTCGTTTTGATAGCAAGTCTAAGCAAGTCTGATACATGCAACTGGTTCCTGTCATTAATATATGGCCTTCCCTTATTTTACATATGGTGCATATTAGATCATGCACCCATGTAGTACCTGCAAAGCCTCCATGAAGGCCTTCGTTCCAGACTTGGCGATGGTACCCAAGTTGTTGATCAGGTCAGCCTTGGTCATGCCGATTCCAGTGTCGATAAGGGTCAGGGTGCGATCGTCTTTGTTGGGAATGATTTCAATTTTCAGATCTTTGCCACTGTCCAGCTTGGTAGGCTCAGTCAGGCTTTCATAGCGGATTTTGTCCAGTGCCTGTAAAAATATTAAGCACAATTGAAAGTTATATACACAAGAAAAAAAAAAAAAGGGGTGACATGACATACCATTAAGTGCTTAAGTACGCTGTAGGATAAGGACAACCACAAGACCTTGCATACTTACATCAGAGGCATTGGAGATCAACTCCCTGAGGAAGATCTCCTTGTTGGAATAGAAGGTGTTGATAATCAGGGACATCAGCTGAGCGATCTCTGCCTGGAAGGCAAAGGTCTCAGCCTCCTCCTCTTGGTGCATTTCTTCAGGCATCTGCACAGAAGAAAAATCAATTCATGTAATGTTTCTGCATTGTTTTCATATATAAAGAAAACTGATTATGTTTGAGTCATGAAAACAGACTGACAGAATAGCATGTGATTTAAAAGGGCCTAAAATGGCAATTAGGGTGTATTAAACTATTCCTAGGTTCTACACCTATCGGTTTCGATAGTCAATAAACCACACTATAAATTTGATTATGCCCACAAGGCCATTTCAGTATTGGATAGCTGCCATCGTGTTACTACAGATCGGCGGAAGTAGCAGTTAACCAACATGGCGTCGGACCGACAATACAGACAGACAATGGCCTCCGCAAACACGTGCTTAAGGACGGCACCGGACAAATAAAACGGATAGAAATTAGTAATATATTATTAAATAACTCCTGATTAAAGACACTAAACTGTAAATCGTTAAAATGTTTTATTAGTTAAGATGACGACCGACTTCACGCCAATATAGATAGGTGGGTAAAAGAATAAATCAAAACAATGACCTGTCATTTTCCCCTCAATAAAGTCACGGCTTAATTTATGTGCCATTAACGTTAACGTTAGTTACGTAACGGCTGAATGACCGTTAAAGGGAATGCACGAGAAATCACTACGCGTTTATTCAATGTTGGCTTCAAACCTTTTTAGGAAACACCATTTTATAATAATAAGAAAAAAGAGGCACATTGTGACTTTATAATGTGAGTAAACGTGTGATTTGTGGCCTTTAAATGTGGCGTCTGGCTGTATGAACAGCCTTGTCATCGCCACCACACCTGCCTTTGTGCAACCCGAGGCCGGCCTCACATCTCTGCAGTGCCGCATTTTGATACCCAGCTCTACACCACACAAACAGGCTGCCAAAACACAGAGAAATCTCGCCGTCTAGAAGATTAATTATTATGTAACAAACGAATAAAACCGACCGGACAAATAAGCCATTATGCCCGATTTCACCCAGCATGCAGCACTGATGCTAAGGTTGTCGTCGTGACTCATGAGCTCCCATCGTGGATACATAAACGGACTAGGTAAGGGACGGTTTGGCAAAAAAAAATTAAATAAATATTCAAAATATTAACAAATCAGAGTGTCTTCTATCAGAAAGCAACATATTTGTGTACATACCTTGTTTATTCCGTTGACTTTCTTGAATCAAATGCAACCAGATATATGTCCCCTCTGCTCTCTGACGCAGGGAAATGGAAAGGGACTTCCTCTTAATAGACCGGAATTTTATACACATGCGTTTCAGTGTGCTGTTGTATCCATCCGCGATGCACCATCCACCACTAAAACTAGGCTGTGAGTAAAATAGCTTATGGTTAATATTATAACAGACAAAATACTCGCTAAAAACCAGTGTGATATTAGTGCACAAAGAAGAAGTAAAATGTATACCAAATACTGATACGAACAGGGAACTGGATACATTCTAAGGCCTTTGGGTAGGAATAATAACAGTTGGAGTAATGTTAATGGGAACCCAAGGTGATGTGCAGTCACTGGAGATGAGAAGAAATATACTGTAAACGTGTTCTATGTATACTTTACACGACAATTTGCCAAGGCTCTTCAAAACATTGCACCAATACAATAAGGTGGTACACCTTGTACCTTGAAAAATACTGCAATAATAGTGAAGTCAGTCTGTGGCCAGCGCATCATTGCTACCACCTTGTGGCAGGTTAGAACACCAGGATAGTTTTATTCAGAGACCTTTTTGTTGATGAGACTATGCTGCATAGTTACCGCCATATAATGTCAGGATAGCAATATCATCATCAATTTAAGAAATGTAGCTAAATAAATATCACAAATACAGCGTTTATCGCATGATCAATTGGCAAAATGTTTGGGTCTTATTAATCTGACGGAGGGATATTTCTAACTGGGAGGTTGCGCTTCGTTTTTTCTAGCACTTTCTGTGAAAAAAAACCCGCCTAAAGTGACGTCACGCCCGTGTCAGATGCAGCCCTCGCGGCACAGCTGCTGTCAGGGCGAGCTAGTACAACACAATCTCCATGGTAACTAACCTCTTAAATTCATACTTGCATTATAATAAATGGGTTTAACTACACTAATAGCGGTACATGGATTGACGATATGATTATTCCTACATTAAATACTACACATACATACTAGGGATCATAAGACAGTAACAATTTACATATGAAACAGGAGGTTACTGTTATGGTGCCCTCACAAAGAGTAATTGTGTCCTGACTGACTCTACTCTAGATTTAAGAAATCAGTTGGGACACATGGTGTTACGGGATGGGGGTCACATTTTTTCAAGTAGGCTATGTCTCAAAACCATCAAGTGACCAAATGAACACTTGAAACAGGTTTTTCTTGCTGTAGTCATTCCCTCTATTCACACTGACAATGAGAAGATCCCTTCATAATGAATTTAAATGATCGGGGGCCACAATCCACAGGCTTCCTTCCATGAAAAAATGTACGTAACAGTTTATTTTAAATTAAGATTCAGTTGTCCAAGACTGTAAACCTGGCAGATATCCACTTGATATGACTAACAGACTGCTGAAGTTGTATATAAGCTTCAGACAAACTATTAAATACATTTTTGCACAAAATGTATGTGGACATGTGGATCTTGGCCCTCATATTGAAAGCCCAACTGAAGGGGATCTTTTTATCGCCAATATAAACAGGAGGAATAATTATAGCGAAGACCTCTTACAATGTTCATATGATCACTTGACTGTTGTTAAAACTTCCTACAACAGAAAGTGAAACCACTCACTGTGGTGTGGGAGCTGCACTGCCTCTAACTGCAAGACCACGCAGTGCANACACCCCCCCCCCCCCCCCCCTCCCAGTTTGCAAAGCCACCAGCAATGTGAGCAACCCCACCCATCCTTCATACAGCCTCTTCAGTTCAGTGCTGTCTGGGAGAAGATGCTGGAACCTCTGAGCCGGCTCCGCCAGACTGTGTAACAGCTTTTTCCATCAGGCTGTCGGGATGCTGAGCTCTCTCCCCTCTGCCTCCTTAGTGGACTGTAATTTACTCATACCACCCACCACCACCACACACACACACACACACATATCCAGTAACACCTGCCATATACACACACAGACAGTAGCCACTTTGTACAGAAGACTACAAAGTGATTATAGCCCTGTATCTTGTGGATAACATATTACACACATCTTTCAGCCTTATTTATTTATTTGTCTTACTTGCACTCTACTTATTACTCCCAGTTTAGCCTGACTTGTAAATATTTAAATAAAGTTGACTTTGACTCTCTTGCAGTGTTGAATATTACATAACTAACACCTGAGGCAAGTCATTCAATGATGATGTGGTAAAGACCACTGAGTAACGTACTCTGTTGAGTATTTGTTTAACATGTCTAGAGCTGCAGTGGTTAGTTAACTAATTAATTAGTTGATTGAAAGAAATTTAATTCTGATAATTGACCTTCAACCCTTCGGCTACTGAAAGCACACTTGAAGGCAATCTTCCCATAGTCAGTATGACTCTGGAGGAGGATTGATTATAGTGAGAAAAAAACAGAAGTCAGACTTGTCCTTTTAAGACTTAAAAAAATGTCAAAGCTGCTCTTAAATAGTTTGGATCTGTTAGTTGTTCCTGGCGCCTGCTCTTAATAAAGGTTTGCAAGTGAAACTGAAACCTTGAAATTGAAGCACTTTTTGGAGGAACTTTTTAAAAGCACGCATGTCAGAGCATAACATGAATTTATCCGTATTTAAATAGTTGTTTTTAATTGTAAGAAATGAAGCAATAACTTATTTTTCTAGCTCCGTGCCTTGTTTTTTGCCCCCGACACTTAAAACGAGCACGCTTGGTGACGTGCTACGTAAGGCTCTTGCGTCACTGTTTTCGAAGGCCTGTGACGTGACTAGCCAACGTGCTAATCCAGTAGTCGGACCGTTAGACCGATTTTCTTAATTTATAACGTCTCGGTAGTTGGTTTTATCCATTTAAACGTCACCTGAATCGGGGTACGTATATATGGACACATTCCCATTTATTCTAAACTCCTAATTAGCCTCTAAAGCGAGTTCCAGCTGTAGCTAGTGCTAGCTTAGCTTAATTTAGCTGTGCCGGGTACGGTAGCGCGCATTATACGAGCTTTAGCTAACTAGACAAATAGTTTTTGTTTGGGTAACGATGATTTGCGTGAAGATAATTAGCAATAGCATAATACATTACTATATAACAAAGTAATATTACACCAGTTTCATGCCAGTAAGTCAGTGAACGTTATCCAATAAGCGAAGCTAATTTAAATTAGCATTACAGCTGGTTAGCAAAAGTCACAAATCGATATCATGGCGATGTTTTCAGCCGTCCTTTTTAGACAAGTGACTGATACTTGCATGTGTTCTAATCTTATATTAGTTATACTATCTGGTTTATTTAAATACAATGTGATTTAGTTACATCACGAATAAACTGATGTGTGTCACTGTTCCTATCAGGTCGGTCAGACTCGGACCCAGGATGTCATTCCCACCTCATTTAAACCGGCCGCTGTTGCCCCCTCCTGGGATGCCCCCTCAGTTTGCTGGCTTCCCCACAGGTAAGCACACATGCTTTAATTACGTGTTGCTTTTCTAACATCAGTGGCCAAAGGTAACAAAGCGCTTTAGTATGCCTTTATATTACTACTCACACAATCGACGATGGAATAAACTATCAAATAACAACACATTGTTAAATGTTAAATTTCCCACCCTTTTTCCCGTCAGCCCGCCTTGTCACATAGTTTAATTTTAATAAATGTTCAAATGATCCAATATTTCACTAAAATTAAGGAGTAGAGGAAATTTCCAAAAAACTGAAAACAGATTTGTGTATCAGAACTTTTTTCTCTTTTCTTCTCTTCGCCCATCATCTCACAACTGGCAAACCTTTGGAGGGACCCTATCCCTAGGTTTGGAACTACTTAATTAAACTGCATTTCAAGTAGTAGAAACTAGCTCCAGCTTCAGCAGCTACAACAATAACAAGCTTACACACTAATGCTTTCTTACTAAAAATATAATGATGTCATATATAATATCAATCAGCAGGATGAAATGAGTACTTTTAATATTCAAACTTGATGTTAATACTTGCATTCTTTTACTTAAGTTGGGAGTTTTCATGCAGGAGCTTTATATGAATACCTCATCCACCGCTGACTAAAAGCTCCTACGTTTTTATTTTTGTTGGAAAAACAATCCACATATATTATCCATCTACTTTCAAACATAATTTAATGGCCAACTGTATATTTATTTTGGCTGTCGTAGGAACTCCAATGATCCCGGTTCACATGGGCATCATGACTCCCACACCTACAGTAATGGTGTCTTCCCTGCCAGTGCTCAGTAAGCCTGCAGTCCCCAGGAAGGACACTGTTGCTGTCCGAGCCAAAGACAATGACGACAGCAGCGGACCCACCACCACAGTGTTTGTGGGGAACATTTCAGAGAAAGCTTCAGACATGCTTATCAGACAGCTGCTGGCGGTAAATATAATACGTTCTCTACATCACTCAGTTTGGGGAGAATGTGTTTTCAAGATCACGTTTTCTGGTACAGATTCACACATTAGCTTTCTAATTATATGGATCTTTTTAGCAATATAAATCAAATAACAGTTATCGTAATTGTGAATTTTGTGCTGTTACACTTGACCTGAACCCTTTCCCATTTTGTTCTAAATACAGAAATGTGGAATTGTCCTGAGCTGGAAGAGAGTCCAGGGTGCCTCTGGCAAGCTTCAAGGTAAATCACATCCATTTGTATTTTTACTAAAGAGAAGCCAGTTATAGTTAACAAATAACGTTAATTTAGTGATTGTCAGCTTGACTGCTCCTCAAGCTGCATGTGTAGCCTCTACTAAGCTTTATAGGGGCAATTTGTTTTTGTAGAAAGAGAATATAAGAAATTATAAATATTGCCTTGATATTTATTTCCTTGTTTGTCTGTTGGCAGCCTTTGGATTTTGCGAGTACAAGGAACCAGAGTCCACATTGCGAGCATTGAGGCTGCTTCATGAACTGCAGATTGGAGACAAAAATCTGCTGGTGAAGGTGGATGCAAAGACGAAAGCTCAACTTGACGAGTGGAAGGCTAAGAAGAGGACTGAAAATGGGGTATGTTTTGGAAATAACTGGCTG
>JANJYQ010077996.1:10585-22170 GCA_024605255.1 Rastrelliger kanagurta | reverse complement strand
CACACACACACACACACACACACACACACACACACACACACACACACACACACAACTGACTGAGAGCCACACAATCAAAAATGCAAATGCAGAAGCAAAAATAGAAAGGTAAGGCAGTGTTTTTTTTTCTGAGGTTTGAGTGTCATTTCATATTTTTCTATTTGAGAGAGTCGAGGACAAGTCCTATAAACATCAAACAGCCCAGAGGAAAGTGGAGGTGTGGAAGAGAAACACGCATGCCCAGTTAATTCTTTTTAGATAATCTTGAGTTAAATAACTGAGTTGATGGTGAAAATAAAGATGAGCACACATACAATAAAATAACACTGATATACTGCTGGTAAGGACAAAGCACCCATATTTAACATGTAAACCAGTGATCAACTAAGTGTTCGTGATATGCTGGAGTGGGTTTGATGAATGAACACATGTGGTGACAGAAAAAGTATTAATATTTTGATGAACGGGGTTATGACTCTAGTGGCCCAAAAAGCTAAAGCACTATTTCATTCCTGGCAAAAGCTGCTGTTGCCATAGTGATTTTAACCGTTGTTATGCAACTGTTCTACTTGCCGCGGCAACCTTCACAAAGCAATGGGCTACGAAGGCGCACATATACACACACACACACATCACATATCACACAGTGGTGTATTCAGGCATCATGGTATAGTATACAACAGCTGATCTATAGATATGGTGTGATATACATATGCATAAACACACACACACACACACAATATGATGAGAAATATGGATCAATGTGATGGCTAAAAGTAGCCTATTGACCCCAAGGCTGTTATGCAACATTGGCTACCACACCCCGCCCCCTTTCTTTTCCCAGTTGAGTGGAGATGGAAGAGCTTATCTTCTCCGTCTCTCCATCCTCTCATCTATCAATCTCTCTTATCCCCCCCCTACCACCACCACCATACCCCCCACCCTCGGTCACACACATGTCCCACTACAGCAGCTCTGAGGCTGCTCTCTGACAGTCTATTAAAATGGCAAATAGTGGTGTCTTAAAGTGGTGTTTAAATGTATACTCATTAACTCCCCCCCTCCCTTCCAACACCATCACACTTAACCCTGCCCTGACCTAGACTCTTAAAGATTAAAGTGTCTGTCTGCTAGGTCAAACCTTTTACAGTACTGGGTTACAGTAAAGGCTTTGACCTTTTTAGTTAAAGGCCACCATATGACCACAGATGCAAAGCCCAGATTGACAACAAACAGGTCATGCTCCACCAATAACATTGCTGTTTCACAGACTGTTGCCTGTTTCAGGAGCAGTCACATCATAAAAAATGTATCATCAAAGTCAAATAAAAATGAAAATCAGTTATGTGGGAACTCATCATTAATCATGTCTTGTATATACAGTATAGTAAAATCTACAACTTTCCATTTTTGGTTATTTTTGACTCACACAGCTATTCCACAGAACTGCTAGTAATAGGCAGTATTAATCTGCGATTGCAAGCTCTCATGGGACAGGCAATCCAAGTCCAAAACCCAGCAAGCATGTGACAGATGGTGGGTTGCAGGGGGCCACTATTTTCAGCTGAAACAAGAACACAGTCTTCACAATATGATGTCCTCTAACCAGCATGTGAATAAAAAAACCTTGGGAAGTGCTTTTAACTGTAGCAGGATAATATTTAGGTTCTAATTTGGTGATGTAAAATTGCTATATCAAAATATTGCTTGAAAACTGAGCCTGAAAATAAGAAGCAGTTTCACATTTCAGACTGATTTGACATCAGTGTGTCAGACAGATGTGTGTGCCAGCGGTACAGTACATTCCAGAGACAGAACACTGAAACGGTAATGGCCCGTGCACACTGTTGACACAAGCCTGTCTCCACTTAATAGCTCTCCTCTATGTGGATCGCCGCTGCTCCTCACACAGCTCAGAGCCCGTGACTCTGAGAGCAGATGACTCGCTTTATTCACTTCTCACTCTGTCTGCCTCAGACTGGTTGGGGGTGACCAGGACCGGCTGAGGCAGCCGGGAGTGCCGTCATCTTCTTCGTGTTGGAACAACCCGGTCTGTTTTTTACATCTCTATCGCGGGTACATTCTAGTCTAAGGGAAGAGAGTTTATAGATTTGTTGGGGATGGGGAAACTTGAGCCTTGACTCATATTCCACAATACTACAGGATGTATTTACAGCTCTAGCCCAAACTGAAAGAGGCAGGCCTCACTCAGTCAGGATTGGCATGTCCTCCAGTTATTATCCTGTACAGCAGGTGGTGAGGGCCTGGACTGCCTGCTCATATTGAGTTGCAGTCCTTTCATACTTTCCAAGGAATCTGTAGAGATATTAATTAATCATACATCATGTGTTCAACACTGGCAGGGACACAGCAGTTGCCTCATACATACATACTGTACATACAGAGATGTACACACCCTTGAAACATTTGTATGAAATTTGACTGCTGCGCCAATCAGATTTGTTTGTCTTTAACCCAGTGACTTAGAATCTGAATGAAGTAACATGACAAGGACACACACACAGATCTTAGCACAAACAAAAGTCTTTAATTTCTCCTCCAACAAACTGTGGACAACACAGATATACAAGATAGAGGTATCCAAATATGTTAAATAACAATATTAATTAATATCATTATTGTAACATTTAATAACATGGAATGTAGTACTCTCCATTCACATTCTTTTTTGAAGTTTTAGTTTATTTTATGAAACATGTCAAATAAATAAATAACTCTATAGCATCTGTCTGTGATACCTATATGAATATAATCTCTCTGAGTGAAGATGAACAGGGAAAGAAGGATGACAAAACGAACAGGCAAAAGAGAAGAATGAGGGGTTAGAGCTCACTACCTCTCCTCCCATCGACTCTCTCCTCGTAACATATACATCCCCTGCCCTCTCACATAGCCCTGTCTCATTTTAAACACACACTTGTTCAGCAGAATGTGTTTAAGTGCATGTTTGTGTGTGCAAAATGCTGACACTTTCTTTGGAATCGGACACATGAAAAAAAAAAACATTTCTACTGTCTCAGACTTCACACTGCTTTTATTTGCTGCCTACCCTTTTTTTTTCTTCCCTTTTACGGTGAGCTGGGTTAAAACAGAATGATGACAATGGGTAAATCACTGCATCAGTTACACGGATGGAAACTCCTACGTTACTTGCGGTTCTGTTTTGAAACTGGTGATGGACACACACGACGGGAACACTGAGAAGCACCAACAGCAGAAACAGGATGGGGGTCCAATAACAGGCCAGCTACAACAAGGTCTAATTCTGAAGAGGAAGAGAGGAGAAATGTCCCTTTCCCCTCCTCTTCTGTAGTCCAGTCCTCCTCTTTGTGTGTAATTGTGCCTCCTTGTCTGGATGTGTGTGTGTGTGTGTGTGTGTGTGTGAGTCATGTCAGTCTTCAGTCTGTGCTATGGTTCTCCAGTTCGGAGATGATGGTTATCAAGTTCTGGAGACCAAAGATGTACCCACTGTCCTGGCCCTCATGGACTACACTGTCTTCCCGGTAATGTCTGCATGTGGTGTGGGCAAAGTCTATCATCCTCACGTCCACCACAGGGCTGCGGGGGTCTGAGTGGGACAGGCAACCGGGATTAACACCTGAGCTCCCGCTGGTGCTGCTGCTGCCGCTGCCACTGCTGGAGCAACTGTTGCTGCTGTCACTAGACGTGGAGGGGCTGTGAGGAAAACCGAGTGCGCCCGCTACTTCACCCATCCCCTCCTCTTCTTCCTCCTCCTCCTCCTCATCCTCTTCCTCCACCTCCATTTCCGGTTCAGCTTCCGCCTCTTCGTCCTCATCCTCATCCTCCTCTTCTTCCTCCGAGAGACCGTCCTCAGTGCGTCGACGCGTGTGTTTTCGGTGGTGCGCGCCGTCGTAGATGATGAGAAGGGAACTGGAGTAGAAGCGGTAGGACTCACAGGCTTCCAGGGCGGCTTGCATCTCTCTGAGTCTGCGCAGCACCGGGGAGAGGAGTTCACGTCGCAGGCGTCGTCCGCTGTGAAAGAACTGGAACAAAGCCTCTTTGAAGCCTGGAAGGGTCAGCTTGCGGCCGTGGTACTTATTCATGAACATCAGCTGGCCCGTGTCAGACTGGTACACCTGAGGGGACAGAGAAATACGGGCAGGTTGAAAAAATGTTCACACTTCCAAGATGAGAGAGTAATGTTCGTGGCAAACACGAACATGAAATGTTTAACTGGCGTGCAAAAACCTCAAAAGCAAAACTTTGGCTTTCAAGGTTTTTCCTGGCTCATATAATAATGTGTGTCTTTGTGTGTCTCTTGTGTAATTTCAGCAAACGGTCATGGTATTTCGTGTTGACTCAGAACCCACCTGCATGCCACAGAGACGGACTCCTATTGAGGCTGATGTGCTCTGCTGGCACTTGCGGATCTGCATGGCCTTCTTCTCCTCCGATGCATCGTCTCCATGCTGCCGCGTGCCCATCTTCAGGTCCAACACACACGGGACTGTATGCCGCCATGTCAGGTTTTCTAGCAGGATGAATTCTGGGAAACTGAATCAAGGAGGATAAACTGGGGGAAGCATGGCCTCATCTTAATGTTAATATCAGCTTCCAACTTCAAATAACGTGAGATCCACCTGGAAGGAACCTTTTCCACAGCGCTGACGTGTGTGCTACAATAATATCAAGTCACTAATGGGAGTGCTTTAGAAACATGACTCCACAGGACAAAGACAATGATAGCTAGCCACTGTATTAAATAACCAGCCTCAGGTATAGCCTGGAGCCACTGATAACCATGTATGCGTCTCCATTGCATGCAAATATGCAGGTATCAAGGTGTCCTTCCGTTGGCCAGGATATATGCCATGTTCTTTGTCCTGGAGCCTCTGTTACATTTAATTAGCATTTCTCAATAACAGTGAATCCTATCTCAATGATGCTGATAAAAAAAGAACATTCTCAGCCAGTGAAAGGATACTATATTGGTTGCGGTGCTTGGCGTTCTCCTTCATCCTTTGCAAGTGCTGTTGGTGACACTTGAGGCTCCAAGGGTTGTGTTTGAGCTGCGGTACGGCGTTACTGTGGCTGCGCTCCAGTCGGTAGTAGAGCACCTCGGCTTGCTGCAGCCACTCCAGCTCCACATCCTCTGGCAGCATATGAACGCTGGATGGTGGAGGAATAGAGAGAAGTGCGTTAGTTTTGTCTATGTGTGTGTCTGTTTGGTAAGTTGGTAAGCATGGCAGCTGTTATATTGTATCTTTCTCATCTCTCCATTCATCCTCCTCCCATCCTCTACCCTCAACCTCCTGCCTGCCTCTCCACTCCTAAAGTTTTTAGTTTGTGTTAATGCACAGACATGCATCTGTTGCTGTTACGTAACCCAGAGGCTATGACCCTCCTTCTGGTTGCCAAGACCACGAATCAGCCTCTCCCAAGTATTGAGAGTCCCTTTTTGCCTAAGGTTGTATGTGTAAGTCAACGTGTGCGTCATCAGTCGATTAATATGAGTCTCCAGACAACAGATTTAGCATTCATGGAAAAAGACATATGGCTTTAAAAATAGTTCGGTTTTGTAACAGTTCTGGGGTGTTGAATAGATCATCCTCCACTTTTAACTTATTCACTCCAATTTACACAGCATCAGTGTGAAAGTGACTAACTTTGTCTCCCTGTGTTGATGCTTTGACTACACCCTCTACTTTATCATTAGTGATGAAGGGAGTTACTCTCAGCTCACCTCTTATCTTTGTCTTTGCGTGAGTGGCGGCTTCGGCCGTCTTTGCTGTAGTTCTCACTCTCCACGAGCAGTGAGGATGTCATCATTTTGCTCCACTTAAGCATCTTGCTCTTGGGCTCGCAGTCGGCTGAGGGGTCCTTGTTCTCCAAGTCGGCTGCTGGGTCACTGCGGAGGGGGTAAGCGATGAGGCAAAGGTTTCCTTCTTCATCCTCTTCGAAGCTCACCGACACCACACCTGTGATGAGAGCAGAGAGGGAGACAAGAGAGACAAGCTGTTAGACGTCAGCGCCATGGAGCAGTGAGGAGAATCATTTACTATCAAAACACAATTAAACTGATGAGATAAAAGCAAACTCTCAAGTGCCAAACATCTCTTATGCTCTTCTTATTGCAGCAGTTACACTTACACAGTAGTTTTTTCTCTTTGAATCATCCCCTCTAACTTTACCTGGCAAGACTATGACAGACAGGGGGGATATGACAGAGATACTGAGCTCTCAAAGCAACATAAACAAAAAAATAAGAACAAAAACTGGTTTTAACATAGATACACTTTGAATGCTCTCCCAAGAAGATCTAATACCAGAAAGAAAATAGCAGCCCAAACATGAAAGACACAAGGCTGTGAAACTGAATTCACAATACTGTTTATTAACAATTTGATCTCATACAAAATTATGCGCAATGAACATACATAAACCATTCACAGACAAACCTCAAAGCATCAAAAATAAATAAATAAATAAGAGTATAAAATGCTCACAAGGTACTAGTTTTCGCTCTAGATAAAGAACACAAAAAACAAGAGTCAGCATTGCAGCAAAGATCCAGGAGATTCCTGATGCCTCCACATCTACAGTCACACCAACAGCAGATTTATATTCACACAATTGTTTGTATCATAAACGGGCAGACCCCTTTTCTCTTCATAGTGTCCCTTAGTATGACTGAAGGAGAAACCCTGACAAAGTGAAGGAGAGGAGGACTGAAAAACTAAGTGAAAATAAAGATAAAGAGGTGAACATGCTGGTTTTGAATAAGAAGGGCATAAGGAAAGACACAGATTGGTTGTAATACCATCCTTTCATCACATCACAGATCTAGGTATTTTGGAGGTGAATATTAAAAGGGGCTTTCGGGGACAATTGGAGGAAAGTGACTGCATTGTATCACCTTTCACTTCACTGCTGCGGACACAAAGGAAGCAGCTGCACTGGCCTGTGAAGCGGTTTCTTAGATAAGGAGATGTGTGGCAGTAGAAGTGGACGGACAGCAATGAAGACACGGAGGCAGAGGCCTTTATAGGAAGCCACATATTCTTATTCTTCACTGTTGCTACTTGCTGCTCATTGACTTTAACTCCTCTCAAGCTCCGAATGAATGATGGCAAGAAAAATCCTCAAAAGCTCTCTACATGAGAGGCATCCACTGTAGCTAGACGTGTTAAACCTGTCCAGCAGTCTCTGTTTGCTAATGTTACACATAGTACTTCATTTTCAAACATCCTAAAGAATGTGTGGAGGCGGGGAATCCATAAGGTTTGGGTATATGAAGCCCTACCTAAGCTGGCTTCCTCAGGTGACCCCATCGTCCCTCTCTTTGTATTCTTTTCACCAGGCTCCCTCCCAGGAAACTAGCAGAAGCTCCCACCTGTTCACCAGACTTACCTGTGTTATTAATATAACCTGGAAGTGGGCCTCCTGCAAACAGACACAACTGGGTCTCCTGTTTAAAGGAGGCCCACTTTGATTCTCTGCCGCAGCACCCTCCTGTGGAACCATGTGGTACTGCTGCAACACTTCAACAGAGGCAGAGAGCTCTGTTCCCTAAAAATCTCTACAATCTTTATATTTTGTAACAAGTTGCAAAAATGAAGGTAATGTATGCAAACATCTATTCTCTCCTAACTTTCACAAAAGTGCACATAGATCAGTGGAATAAAGAAAAAGCAATGCATTCACAGCAATACAAAACAACAGCATCACAGATAGAAAGGGATAGTTTTCATTACCTCTGTACTGGGGGGTAAACTTCCTCATTGCAGCAGGCAGACTCTTGTAGAACTGATGTTCACGGGGGATGAGGGGCTTGCAGATGGTCTGCTCCCCGAAACGCAGGACGCAGGAATGTCCCCCCACCTGGTGCACGAAGGGCTCAAGCATCACCCCTTTGTCCATGTAACACTGCGGGTGCTGCAGCTGGTGCTGCTGCTGTTGCTGCTGCTTTTGCTTTTGCTCTGCATCCATGGCCTCCTGGGCCTGAGCCTCCACAGCCGGACTCATCCTCCTCTGGCCCTGACCACACTACCGCGGGCATTAGCCTCCTCACACACGCACACACAATGTGGTGGGGGCCCTATCTGGCAGGGACACGCAAACACTCACTCTCTCACACACTGCAGATCCGCACAGATGATCCTGGTATCTTGCATTAAGATCGCAGGTATAGGCAGATTATTCCCACGGTGTCTTCAGAGGCCGTTGTTATGATGGTGATCTGCTTCGTGTGTGCAGTCAGGGATTCGTCTGGTTGAAAACAAAGGACAGGAAGGAGGAAATAGAGGAGAAACAAAAGAAACAGCTTAGTTTTAGTGGATGTTTAATTCCTTTTTGTGTCGTCGTCAGGTAACTTGGGTAGCTGAGTAGAACCACAAAGCCCTTTTATGTCCTTTTATGACGAGTGTTGAGGTTTAGACTTGCGCTGCAGCAGCAGGATAAAGACGGAGACAGATCCTGCTTGTGCCTCTGCCGCAGACTGAAAGCTCTCTGACAGCTGAGAGCTGGCTGTAGACTGGTAAAGCTCTCACAAGCCTGACACTCGGCCCGCCCACATCACAAGCAATCCACCAATCAGGAGCATTCAAAGCAGGTTGTTGGGTGGTAACCCTTCCAGGGAAAGGAGCAAGCAAACAAAGACAGAGGTGGGAGGGGAGTCTGGGGGAAGGGAGAGAGAGACAGAGGAGAGAGAAGAATAAAAACAAGGAGGGAGGGCAAAGCTGAACTCAGCTGTTTTTCTCCTTATGTGACAGCAGTGTTTTAACAACCTGACAGAACACATAACACTGTTTCTTTTTATAAAATGCGGTGTAAGGAAAGGAACAGCGAGGATAGAAACACAGTAACTAAGCAGTAATGCAGGTGCTGTAAACTCATGAACAAAACTCTAAACTCTTTGGGCAGCATTCTTCAGATGTTGACTCTCCTAAGGATGCACTTTGTTGCACCCTTGTTCACATTTTTTGCACACTTCTCAATGTAGAAAACAGGATTTGTTTGATTTTTCCTATTTTACTGGAGGTTACAGTCAAATATTTAAAATGTTTTCCAGAATTCAAAACATTACTGTTTATTTGTGACTGTGGTAAATAAAAAAATCAAATACTTATTCATTAAATGTAAAAGTATGTCATCAATATGACTAACAAATATTTATATATTTTCATATGTGATTATTTTCTATTTCTACACTGAGTCATTAAGTGACTAATATTTGGGTAATCTGCAATGAAGTTTATATTAGACCACTTTAATAAAAGCTAAATTATTATAAACTGAAACAGTGGAAGATGTATTTGGCAACAAAGGTTAGGATAGAGTGGGGTGAAGACAAAGTGGGGTGAGGAGGCGTGAAGCAGGGGGTTGCTAAGAGCTCGTGCTATAGACAGAGTGGAAACTATAATCCTCATGTCGCACCCTCCTGTCCTTCTTGACACAGATTATGTAGCAGGCAAAATAACATCTGAGCCAGACACTCTGTCTCCATTCATGTCATACACCTTAGACTGTTTGCACGTTGGATTAAAACATATGTAATGTTGATCACTGTATGGTTGCCCGTATTCATAAAATTAACATACTGTATGATACTGTGTTTTTGTGCCCGTGTGTGGCGTTTGTCCTTGTCTATGTGCACACTCGCGTGTGTGTGCGTGTGTACTGTACATTACAGTTGGACACGGGCTGGATATGCAGGGACCAGAGTCAGAAAGCCCAGCACTAATCTCTCTAATCCTGCCTCTTGGAACATAAGAGGAAAATAGGCCATGACAAGTAGGAAATAGCTACAGTTACACTTAAAAACAGTGCATACTGTACACCACACGCAAACAAAAGAGCTTCAGCTGGGTGGCCTCTGAAACTCCTGGGCACGTCCTACACGCCCCTGCTGCAATATCTCTCATTGATGGACATTTTAATGGGTGAACCACTGTGATCTCAGCAGGGAAAGCGCTCCTGTCACCCCCTCACTCCCTATGATCACTTATTTGTGTTCTAATATAGCTGCACACAGCACAGCACAGGTGTTATCACTGACATAAGTTTGTGTGATAATGTGATTGGGTAATGACTGCCTGCAGTAACCCCAGAGTTCAGAGCTTTGATCAAACGCCCATTTTATGACTATGTGGTTGTCTTGCAATGTAAACATGAAGCTATGTCAATGTCAGCACCTGTATTTGATGCTATATTTAACTCTGAAATCTATGAGTGTCATTTATATCTATATTTATGGAAACAAGATGCCTGGTATTTGAAGCTGAAGCAGTTCAAGCGCCCGCTGCATCCATCTGACATCCACACGCTCGGACCAACTGGCACAAACGTAAGCAATGAAAAATGTAAATCAAACAAACATTTAAGTGATTTACTGTTAAAGCAATAAAGCCTTAAATGTGCGGAGTGGCATTTAAAAGCCACATGATAGAACATTGAAGCCCTGACTGTAAAAGTGATTTAGGAAAATGACATTGAGACTATCAGAAAGAAATGTAGGGAGAGGAAAGCGAAAGCCACGACCTTGACAGAAATGGGCCGAACACTGCGTGGGGCAGTTGGCGGGAGGCTTTTCACAGAGCTGCTGAGGTGTGTGCCAGTCATAAACAAAGACAAGTTGGACCACAGTCCCTCACCCCTACACAGCTTACCAAAGGCGTGAAGAACGCCTCCTGAAAACATCTGAGCTTTTCTAACCTTGACAAAAGAGAGGACAGATTTTAATCTATCTAACGAGGTACAGATGCCATGCATTTTCAGCCCATTGATCATAGGTCAGTCAATAATAATCTCATCTGCAACAGCAGGCAGGGATCTATTCAGGCTGGAAAATGAAACTCAGAATATTTCACATGCTTGAACTGAGCTATATTCAGTTCCAAGAATGCACAAGTAATCTCTCTATTAAAATGATGCTGAATCCCCATAAAATATATTTAACTGTATTTATTACTCTATTCTACTACTCCATTATGCAATGGGAAGGAGGCGGGACAGGCTAACAGACAGACCTGCCATCACTTTTCATTAAAAGCATAGCTAGGCTTGATTCTTACATCAGGATCTTAATTCTTGGTATTTGAACTTGTCTGCAGCGGTGATAATGATGAACAGATGAAAATCATATGAAGTATGAAGGAAACAGCAGCTATAGTTTAACTGTGACCCTAAAAATCTTTACTGAGTGTCCCTTTCTTACCAGTTTGCTGTTGCTAGTGTTTAACTCTTTCAAAGTTGCTTCATTGATTAGAATGGGCCATTTAAAATCAAGTCACGAGTCCACACATGCACGTCCTTAGCTTGTACAGGAGAACTGCAACATGGAGGACAAAAAAACTGATTCTAGGAGAACTTGAATCACTCCTTGTAGATCAGGAAGTTATTGTGCACGCTAAAACCGAAAGCCTAAGTCACCATGTCACCTCCAGTACAATGTTTTACCCTCTGTAATACCTCAGGCTCCATATTCAGTGTTAATCAAAGTCAAAGCCATGTGGACAACTGTCCCAACATTCTCACCATGATTAACACGTTCACTGAGATCAGAGGGCTCACTTAGCGAACTTCATCCATCAGCTTTTATCTAC
>JANJYQ010077899.1:2162-12218 GCA_024605255.1 Rastrelliger kanagurta | reverse complement strand
TGTGTGTGTGTGTGTGTGTGTGTGTGTGTTGTGCCCCAAGTGTTTGTATATATTTATGTGCCAGCATATGTTAGGGAATTAAACGTGTATGCGTTTCAGTCCTTGCCCACAAAAATGAGTGTAGTGACCTGCAAAGGCAAAGTCGCACTAAGACAAACTCCCTCATAATGCAGTTTGGAGATGGGGGTTTGGCCGGCTCACAGCTCCACTAATCTAATAGTGCTCATTCATGCTGAGGCCAGACGAGGCCGATTCCGGTTGGGAGGTGAAACTTAAGGGAGAGGAGAAGCCTGTGCCGCTGCTGACTCTGAGAATCCCTCTTGTGGTGTTACAGGGGGAAACAAATCAGGCAAGCAGGAGCAGTCTGCCTCGTCTGGTCTGCTCACTGTCTCATAACCTGATATGTCTGCTTGCCTCAGTGGCTCTGTGTAACAGTATATTATGACCCAGGCTGAGCATGTGTGTGCGTGCAAGTGTGTGAATTTTAATTCTGATTGCTGTTTGCATATTACAGTAGACTCAGGGTGTGGGGGTACTTGATCTAGTCAGTGCTGCTTTACCAGGGAGATTCGTTTCATAGCCTATCCAGAGACAGATACAGTTATTACAGTGTGCGCTACAGAGCCACTGAGAAACACTCGGCGCTGCAACACAGAGCTCTGACCCAGATCCCAGACGAGGAACGTTTTTTCATCTTCTCTCTCTTTTTAGAACAAAGGCTCATCTAGCCCTCAGATATGTGCCTCCATTCCATTCGTTTATGCATTTCCACCATTTTCTACTATTTCTGTGTTTTGGGTTTATGAGATAAAATCCCTCCGGTTGGGAAGGATGCTCTCTGGAGTATAATTGATGAAAGGGCGCCATTTGGTATTAGTGTGCTCCCCAATTAGGAAAAAGTACAAGGCAGAAATGGAAAAAAATAGTTTGCTTGTTGAGTATCCACAGGAGTGTGCCTTTAGAACATGAAGTTCCTTATCACTCTTTAATCAAACATCATTGTGCAACTTTTTCCTGCTTTGTTAGTGCAAGCTTGTACACCGCTGTCACTTCATGGCATATTTGTAATCAAATCAAATCATGTCGACCTTGTCCAAGGGTCTGTACTTCACTCTGCGTCATTCTCCCAAGATTCTTCCAATTTCATGGAAAATTAGATTAACATAAAATCAATTAATGCATTAATTAGTCTTCTTTAATTACACTAACTGGAGTATAGTTTTTGCTTTCAATTATTTATTCCATAATTAATAGGATGTAATTAGTACGGCTGATATCAATATTAAACACCTCGATAATCCCGCTGAGTGAAGTGGACATCTGAAGCTCATTAACAAGTTGCACAGACCAATAGGAGGTCTGTTGACTCCCCAAGTGGGCAATAGCATGGCTGAAGAAGCCAACTTTGAATTCTGCTGCTAATAAGGCACGTCTTCTCATTTTGCATACAACCTGCTGTGTATTGATTTTGAACAGGTTAATTACTTGATGATTTTGCCCTCCAGCCAAACAACAAGCTTTGTCAATTGAGACCCATGCTAATTGTCATCGCTCGCACAAATAATTATATCAATATCATTAACAGCCACAGCATGAGAGTGTGTTTTAGTGTTTATTACAGTATTAAATCTTATATGGCACTAAATAGATTTTTTTTAAATGACTGTTTTTGTACTATTTTTTTCATAACAGGTGATGAAAAATTGGTTCATTATTTTCTCAGAGCCACTGCATATAATTTTGCCATTACGGATATAATTAACTTTTTACAAAGCTTGAAATATACAGTAGGCTATTTTAATGTTACAATGGTGAAAGTGAAAGTACAGTGCTGCATTTGTTATAATATTTAATAGATATTAAAGATTAGATTGTCTCTTGGCATGGTCTTTTTAGGTGCTGCCAGAATTTGAGGGTTTGTTTCTTCTCCATCTTCCTTCTCTCACTCATTCACTGTCTGCCTTATCTGGCTGCTGGGACTGCAGCTCAAGGTGATATGGCAGCTAATTAGCAGAATTATCAGTGACCCCGTTAACAAGCCCGTCATTTAAACCTGTACTTCTCCTCTGAGAGTCCAACAGTGCTGCCTGGAGCCCAAAGGGAGGAAGAGAGAGAGACAGAAAGAAAGAGGAAGTGAATAACAGACACCTAAAGACAGATATAGACAGGAGGAGGAGGACAGAGAGAGGATGACAGACAACAGGACACAGAGAAAGATGTGAAATCACCAGATGCATGAAAATGTGATGGATGAAGCTGAGAGGCTGAGCAGAAAAGAAGAATGTGGCATGCTGAAGTAAAGCCAGCTGTGAATTGACATTTGAAGAGTTGAATACCTCACAAAGAGGACAGAGAGGTAGCATGCCACTACAGAGGAAATAGAGCAGTTTGCAGTTGATGACATAATCTGAGAGAGCATTTTCTACGGAAAAGAGCAGGAGAGTAATGAAAAAAGGCAATGAATAAGCTGAAGTGATGATTTGAGTGTAAATGAGGATGGACAGCCGTGCTCCTCCTGTGCTGTCCTCACCTCTGAGTCTCTGACAGCCCACAGCATACAGATGGCACTGCTAATTACATACTGCAGAGGTAGAGGTGCAGCTCTTGCTTCCCCACACTACACAATCAAAACCTAGATTGTGTGCGTGCGCATGTGGGTTGTGTCTGTGTGTGTGTGTGTGTGTGTATGTTTTTTCTAAAATTGTCTCCCTCATATCTCTATAATAAAGACAGCAACTTTTTAAGATGCCTGCCGCAGTTGGACATCTCATTAGAGTCCAAACAGACAGAACGACAAACACATAACAAATGCACATAGACATTTGGTGTCCTCATGCATTCATGTTACAGTAAATGAAATGGTATATTTTACTTTCAGGATTTGATTAACAACAATGAAAAGTAAGTTTCTTTTAATGAAAACAGTCACTTTCAAATTTTTATTGTCTTGATATCACACTTGAAATAGTACTGCAATGAAAATATAGTAAAACTACAAACACTGAGAAGTAACAGAATATCACACTGTTAAAGTGTGATATTTTTCCGCTGAGTTTAGCAAGATTGACTTAGAATTATGTTCAATGTAGCACAGCGTCTGTGTCTATTGTTTTTATGCATTCTTTCATGTTTTTTCATTGCAGCTTTTTGGGTGATAAGGAATAAAATCAATTTTTAAAAAGTAAATTGTTTGCTAACAAGCACGGAAGGGGGTGGTCTCATTCTCTTCTGGTCTGGTGGCAGTCTCTAAAATGAAGTCTTTCTCTCTTGTGTAAGATTATAATTTAGCAATTTAAGTAGGTCATTTGCTCATAGCCATCGTATGATCCCTTAGAGTTTTGCGATTGGATGGCTCTAAGTGTTTAAGTGTTTCATTGTTTTCCATTTGCCTGAATTATATATCAACAAAAGTCACTTTTATGTATTTAATTGTTTTTGACGACACACAGCCTCCTCTCTGTTGAGGCTATATGCTAGATAGTATTGTATTTTGGTTGTCGAGCCATCAAAGTTGCTATAGAAGTCAACTGCAATGTGAGATATGAATAATCTCAGATATTATTGAAACAGTATTAGTAATTAAGTGAATTTGTTGAAGTGACTTTAGTATTAGTAGATGTAAGTGTTTCCTGCTTGTAAGTAATATTTGTGTTAGCTTGTTGTCCTTTGCTGTAAGTCTTATGTCAATTACTGTCAAAAAATTTGCAGGACTGAAATGGGCTGTATAGGAGTTTCACAGTGTCTTCTTCTTTCTTTGCATAAATGATCGTCAATGCATGCTAGCCAACCAGCTAACATTGACCCTGAGTTTAAAGCATGTTCATGTTCAATATTGCGATGGAATTCATCATTTAAAGTGTAAATAATTAAAGTGTTTATAACAAAAATGTACTGTAGTTCAGTTACAGTTCTACGTAGTTATTGAAAGGGTGTGGTTTGCTGAAAAATAAATGTATGGCACCACTGGACAAGCTAATGTCAGCATTGTCATGGTAGCTAGAGCTAGATAGAGGAGGAGTCTGGCTCATTGGTCCTGTGCTCCTTTGTACCTTTGCAGCTATTCGAAATGAAACTCCACAAAAGTGATTCAATGTCTTCTTATACAAAGCTGTTTAAGTAGTTGAGACAGCGAGACACAAATTGCGTACTTTACAGTTTATAACTGCAACTGTGACCAATACCAATAATACCATACCTCTTGAAATAATAACAAGACCATTTGAAAAACAGCAAAGTGGTAACTTGTGAAATGGGATTAAAAGTATGGCAAAAAAGAGAACTCGGGCGATGGCTGAGTATCAAATACAAATTATTCATGTACCAGTAACCCATTTAGTTGCATAACACTAGTGATTATAAATGTATAATTGCTCTTGTCAGAAAGAAGTCGAGAATATTTACTGTGAGAGGACTGGTGCTGGCTGATGGGACACCTTCAGTTTATTCCTCGTTTTCTTTTGCCGTCCTTATTCCTAATTACATAGTGTCGTGTCTATGTGTTTCAAGCATCATCTCAGTTCGTCTTTGCTTTTATTGTGATGACTGACCATCTGTGGTATTTTCTCAGCAGAGACTGTGATCAGGACATGATACATTAAAAGAATATGAGTCTTAAGGAGAACTGACTGTTGGGCAAATTACATAAGTGATATGAACACAGACACTGAAACCATTCAAGTGATGATGTATGATGTGCTTGAGTTTTCAGTGTTTAATTTATTTATGTTATATTTTTATTTATTTATTTTACATACACAAATATTGCATGTGTTATGTATAATTTACTATACAATATATATTTATTATTTAATTGTTTCATGTATAACGTAATGCTTTTTCACAGGCACAGTCTTCTTCAGCAGTTGGTGTTTGATCAGCCGTCATGTTGATGAGGTAGGGGTAGTGCGATATGATATTAGATCGGAAATGGGTAAAATGTCTCCATGATCTGCCTTTACAAAGAAATCATTAGGATAATTTTACAGTGATCAGTTAAGTCTGCTAGCAGGAGTCGGGTAATAGCACCGACATGGCAACAGTCTCCTATGTCATTTCCAGTTTGGTGGTGAAATCTAATAGTAGTCTTAGGATATTCACCTACCTCACATCATGCTAATCTGACTAACATGTGGTAGCACTAGCTTCTGTCATGGTGCTAGTTAGCATGATATCAGCTCTGTTGTGCAGTGTTGGGTAAACTATGGGGACTTCTACACAAACTCAACTGTAATAAACTGTGAGACTGGTAAGCAGATTTATACATCTGTGACATGCACCTACAGCTGTGAAGTGCACCTCCAGTTTCAGCAGTCCTTTCCTTTGATCATTTGCCTTGTTTTTTCGCTTTCTTTGGCTTGGATGAATGTCCAACCACTAAGTTATTTGCATTTATACTAATATTTATTAATACTAATATTTATCTAATATTCAGTGTGGACCTGTTTTTTACAAGTCAGCTTTGCACACCTGCTCTTGTTTATGTATGGAATTGTCTTTTAGTGGTGCATGTTTTTATGTTGTTTTTGAGCCTGTAACCCAAGATAAATATCTGTCATGATGTGATAGTCAAAACATATTTTTATAATCTTGAGCACTGTTGCAAAATAGTAAACCAACATGATATAGAATTGTGATAATTTGTGGATTGCGATGCTGCCTAAAAATATTGCAATACGATATTTTTTCCATATCATTCACTCCTAATAGAGGGTGGTCGTACTGTATATGGAGAGAGGGTTATAAGCTGCATTCTTTATTCAAAGGTGATCTTTGTTATCAGATGAGAAAAAATTTTCTGACCTTTTTGTGGCCGTCCATTGTTTCCTGCTTGATCTTGCTCATGTCACTACGCTGCATCTGCGCTTCCGTCACTTGCATCTTTTCCTTGTCTTAGTGCCTCCCACCAATGGTGCATGGAGAGACACTAGAAAAGATGTGACAAGAGAGGATACAAGGCAATATGTTTTTGAGAAATGAGACGTCCTTTCTCTGAATCATCATGTGAAGCCACATCAGTTTATAATGATGGTGGCAGGTGATCACAGATGGATCATCTGTGAGTCAGCTTTGACAGCACGAGAGACTCTTGATAGGGTTTATGGCTACACACATGCACTGTGCTAGCACTATAAAAAGCGTACAGTTATCACTGCCAGAGAAGATGCTTTCTATCAGAGGTCTGTTACCTGTTTGACAAACACACATGAATAAAAACTTTCTTTCTGTATCTATACTGTGTCCTGCTCAGAGGCACATGAATCATTTGTACTGGCAGAATATGTATATTATTTATTAATTATTTGTGCCTATATTGATATTCTGATTGTGAATTCAATATTTAATAATCCAGAATATGATTTGAGTGTCCTTTTGAACACTGGAAATGATCTATTAGGCTAAGCGTTTCAGGGAAAATTGAAATTACGTAACTCATAACAAACCCGACACTCTGGAATTTTCAGTCTCACATGTGACTGAATGGAAATGACACTAAATATTATAAAATGTTAATGTGTTGAAAATGCGTCTCTTAGAAACAGACAGACAGATCTTTTGTTGATCAAACCAACAATTAACACTGATTTTCAACTAGATGGTGAGTCAAAAAAATAAAATGTACGACTTGAGAGTGATACACTTGAGTCTCTGTTTTATAGCTTTTAAGTAGATGGTGAGTCAGAAAACAAATAAAACATAAGACTTGGGAGTGATACACTTGAGTTTAATCTGTAGTCTGTTTACGTTGTGATGGTGTGATGTGTCAGATCAGTTTGATGAACTGCAGCATCCAATCAAAAGCTTTTCAATGATAGGGCGTGCTGGATGGTAAAAGACTAGGGTGAAGGCTGCTCTCACGTATCGTTACTCATGGCTCCTTGAAGACCTGTCTTAGCTCCTTAGAGTGGAAATAGAAGCTTTCAAGATGGTGAACCAGAATGACTTCGGGCTCAAATAAGGGAATTGAGATGCATCTTTGGACTCCTATTCAGGTTGATGCTGTGAACAATTCTGATGTCTTCCCAGGCTGACGTTGGTGCCTGTGTCTAGTGCAGAGAGTGCAAAGTACACAGCTTTCTTACTTAAGTCAAAGTATAGATACTGCGTGTTAAATTTTACTCCAATACAAGTGAAAGTTCTACAGTCATATTTTTAAGTTAAAGTACTGAAGTACTTATATTTAAAAATACTTAAGTAAATATTTATAATTATAACTACAATATCTTCACCTATAGAAACCTACTGGATGGACTTTTTGTAGAATCTTTAATGTATGTACCTTTAAGAATGTAACAAACAACTTGATTGAAAAAAAGAGAAAAGTCATTTTCATATTTTTAACAACATAGCAATGTTCTGACATACCTCTGGTAGTGTGTTTATATTTTGAACCCGTTCACAAAATGAAAATGAAACCTAAAAACTGATGAAACTTTTATGATTTTGAATGCGTCATTTCAAATAGTGGTAACTAGTTAATGACATTAATTAAGTTTGATAAAGTTTTTTGCTTCCAGAATTTCCTTTTCCTGCTAAAGAGAGACCTTCATAGTAGGTGATTGTTAGATGATAATTCAAAGGTATCATGTACCTGACTTATGGATAGAAACATAGTGGAGTGACAAGTATAATTTTTTTTTAAAAGTCATAAGTCCTTCCTTCCTCCACTCGAGTGAAGTACAGATCCGCAAAAAGTGTACTTAAGTACAGTAATCAAATTAAATGTACTTCATTACTGTCTGCCTCTGCTCTAGCTTTCCTTCAGTGTCTTGCTTGAGGCCCTGGCTGTTTCACTGATATAATGTTGATGCTGTGTGCAATTTGGATGTCATACACCATTCCAATAGTTCTCTCCATGGGCGTCCTGTCTTTAGTGTGCATCAGCAGAGATCTTAATATGTTGAATTTTGTGGTTAGTGCTGTGTAATTGTTCCATTCTGTGTAGAAGGGTCCTGCTATTGAGCTTTTATTTTTTAAGTGGTGGCAAGTGGTAGTTGAAATTGAGATGCTGGTCTGAATGAGTGGATTTCCCCTACACAGTCACCCTTTACATGAGCATGGGTGTCTAGTTATAGCAGCTTTCAGATTCAAAGCTGCAAGTCAGAGTGTAGGAGAGCATAGCGGAGATGGAAGACATCAGATATCCAAATACACTGTGAGGCTATGAAGAGTGAGTTATTACTTTGCTGCAAAAATAAGGTTAAAATTACAAGAGCACAGTACCTCTCTGAACTTATCTAAGACCATTAACATAATCCCAAATTTAACACTATTGGTCAGCAGGTACATTCAATGCCTCCTTGTGCCCAAGCTTAAAGCAATGCTGATTGTGAAAGTTTTTTTGTTTTTTTTTTATCTTTTATGCAACTTAACTTTATGAATCTTCAGGCAAGCACTCAAGTGCATTTAGTCACTAAAAGGTTATTCTTTATAAGGCTGTGTTCTCATTACTCAATGGGTAATCTTACAAATGGACTAATCATGTCACTGTAGCACTAGGAGGTAGGAAAGTGTCTTGGTATACATGACAAGTGAGAAGTTGGGATTTGGAGTAAAAATAAAAGGAAGCTGAAAAATGTGGTAAGGTTATAATGAAGTATGTGGGCTGTGTGTGTTAGAGCTGGGGGAAGCAGTACTCAGGACCTTTGCAAGAAGGCCATCACAGGTAGTCATCAGTCAACACCACCACAACCAGCACAGCACAGGGTACAGGGTAGTACACCATGGGAAATTAGACTCACACTTGTCTCTGTTTCTTCTACTGCTGCCTTGGTATACTTTTTCTTTTCTCTTTTTAACCCCCTCACCCCCATTGGAAGCAGTTTTCTACCTGTGGAGACAGTCATCTCTTTATTTTATATAAAAAAAGATGCCAGTTACCCTCAGAAAACAGAGCAGCATAAAATAAAATGTACAAACGCTCCATATATGCTTCATAACATCAGCCTCAAAATCTAAATTTTGCTCCTTGGCTTGTTTGTGTGTACAGTATGCATGTATGTGTCTCCATGGGCCAGTGTGTATGAGTGTGTGTGTGACTTCATTTCTTTTTTGTTTGATGTTTTTTGTTTTGATGTGTTTTTTTTTTCTTTTACACTCATCTCATCCCACTGCATGCATGTCACTTCACGCTGTTCAGCAAAACCCTCATGATATTCTGGCAAGTGCCAAGCTACAGTATATCAAAGGGCTAATAATAGGGATTTGTCTATACAGAGTTCATGGTCCAAAAGCTGAAGTAGTGAATCAGAACAAAGCAATAGTCCTTCCCTCCCATCTGAAGGCTACAGATACAGAAAAGCTGTGAGACACTTCCAATTGACCTCGAGTATTTTGGATCAAATGCCATGAAGTGGATCTCGTTCTTTCTTTCATGCGCGCAGTCTCGCTCATACTGTACACCGCATACATGGAGACTGCATGACAGTATCTGATGAAACTGTTTGTAATTCAGTTGTTCCCTTATGTTGGTAAAACACAGTCTCAACTGTACAGTAGCATCATGCAGAAAAAGGTATTCACAGTACATATTGAGAGAAATCTAAAACACTCTCTGACACAGAAAACCTCTAAATGTGAGCGGTATAAATTACTCTTTTTTTTCACAGCATAACAGCAGCCACGTACAGTATGAATATGAATTTGTAACCGACGCTCTTAATTCTATGTATTATTTGCTATTTATACAAAGGCAGTAATATCTCACTTAGAATAGCTGTATAATTTGCTGCCATAGCTTTGCTGCTTCGTAATTCATTTTTAGACTCAGTGCGTCTCCTCCTGATAATCATTATTTTGTGAAAATACAATTTTGTTACTAAAGAAATAGATCTCTAGTACAGGACTTCTTACTAATGAAGTTGGGCAAACAGCTGTTTTGTCCACACCACAAGATGCAGGGAAGTATTTCATTTAAAATATTTGAGGAATGATGTTCTTGTGTGCATCACGAAAAGTGGAAAAAAAAAGACAGTAACGATTCTAATAAGCTGCTTTCCCTTCCCATTTGGATATAGGGTTGTTTGTTTTGTCACTCATTGTTACACATTTGTGAATCAT
>JANJYQ010077664.1:9520-19527 GCA_024605255.1 Rastrelliger kanagurta | reverse complement strand
TAGGCTACCTGTACTTAATAATTTGCAAAGATGTACTAAGACATTTGCAATTTGATGAAATGAATGAGAAATTCAATTCTGTTGTGAACAATTGCCAAGTGGTTTGGAAGTTTGCCCATGTTATTTTGAGAACATAATTTCTGTTTCAAGAAATGAGCCAAATTAATGGAGAAAAACTGTACCCTAATACGTGAGCAGATTTCATCTTCAGAAAGTGAATAAGTCTACAGGTTGCGAAAAACAAAACAAAACACAGGTGTAATGACAACTTAAACAATTTCCAATGCTGCTGGCAGATGCCCCAGCTCTGCAGTACTAGGATGACAAACAGACAGGCTCCATCTTACTGCTGACACATGTCCAGATTTAACAGCAAAGGGAGTGTTCACCTGATCCATACAAATCTTACGCATTCACACACACCATAAACACACACTTCCATGCACACATACACACACTGCACAGAATCAAAGAGTGTAAGAGTGCTGATGCAAGGGCTGTTCATTTGATCCCAATAAAAAAATAGCTTACTTTCTCACTACTATACCCCCCATTCCCCACCTCCTCACTATTTCTCCCTCACTCCCTCTGAAAATAAGCATTTCTTTGGCCTTGTAATCTGACTTTAAGATTAGTCAGGTAGAGGCATGAACATCACTCACCCCACCCTGTCACAGTCGCACACATAAACATACAATACATACACAGAGGAAAATTTTGGAGAGGCAGCTAGCTGATGTCCTTCACTGTAATACAACTTTGCCTTAAGCTGCTGTTACTTCACTCTGTATCTCTTCATCAACCCTTTTCAGCAACACAAAATTAAACACAGCAATTATAAATGGACATACAGCATGCATTCCATCAAACCTATTACCCAATTAAAGAAAGGATAATATCCTGTTTAGAATTGATTGTGTACCAATCACAGTGTATCACAGAAAATTAAGCCAAAGATACTGTCAAGTTCAGCCTTTGTGGTGTCTGTTGTCTCCCACATCTAGTGGTGAGAAGAATTACAAAAACGCAGTTGACATGAGCTTACATCATAGGCTATAGCATTCTCCATTGCTATTGTGGCTGTAAAGCAGTAGATAAATTGTTTTGAGCACCACACACAACCCACACAAAATGACTAGTTCCATTATCAGAATTTGATCCATTCGGTCCGATAACCTTTGGAAAGACTAGACGAGCCACACAGTTAAATTACAGTATTTTATCCTCAAGTTAGCAAAGGTCTATTAAGAAGTTAATTTACTCGACAGATGGAAGTCTCTAGTGTGCATTCAAACAAAATGTCCTGAGATTTAAACTCTGGATACTGTGAAATACAGAGAGATTTATCTGGTGGTGATAGACTATTATTTAAACACATTTGGTAAAGTCTTGAATGTAACTTCAAGTTTAAGTCTTTATTGATCTGCTCTGTAGTTGTTGTCCTCTCGACAGTTGCAAGGTAACAAAGTGAGTCTGCCAATAAAGAGTCATACTCTCTCTTGAAAGGCTTCATTGGCTCTGTGTACTTATATCAATCTGTTAATTTGATCTATTTATCTACAGTTTATCCAATTGGCTTTGATTTATTATTCGGCCTTTGTGGTCTCTGTTGATTAAGTCTTTTATTGATCCACCCTGTAATTGTTGTCCTCGGGACTGTTGCAAGGTAACAAATTCTGCCAATAAAAAGTCATGCTCTCACTTTAAAGGCCTCATTGGCTCTGTGTACTTTAGTGATCTGTTAATTTGATCTGTTTATCCACTGTTTATCCAGTTGGCTTTGATTTATTATTATTTTATTTTCAGCAAAACACTATGTAATACTCACTCAAAAATGCCTTTGAAAAATGTTCATTATTCTAGATTATTATCATCAAATTAGTTCTTAACGGCAATTACTTTGTACTACATTAGCATAAGATTTATCCATCAAAGTCTGGCTATTAATTAAGGTCTTTTCGTCTTTCCTATGCAGGTTCAGACCACAACCATGTGTATCTCAGTCAGCCTGAGTGGCTTTGTGGTCCTGGGCTGTATGTTTGCTCCCAAGGTCCATATCATCATGTTCCAGCCCCAGAAGAATGTGACCAGCCACAGGCTTAACCTCAATCGCTTCAGTGTCAGCGGGGCTGCCACCACATATGCGTCTCATGGTAGGTTACATGCAGTTACCTCATTTTTAAAGAGACAGGGGTTTAAAGCAACACTCTCCTACAGATTTTTTTAATGATGTGTCTGTCAAATAAGGGTGTTTAACATTCAATATCCAGCACAGCGGACAACTCTGTGTTCCACTTTAGCTTAAAGAAGTACAAAATTGGAATTGAAAAATATCCAGTTGCTTGTTTTCTGCATTTTGTCCCAAAAATAGCAACAGAACAGCTCTGAAATTACGTGGGCTATGTGCCCCACCAAGAAATTCTCCAAATACAGATTGCTGTCTCTCCAGAGTTGTTAATGTATTACTGACAAGTTCATATAACAAGCTAGTCAGACTTTAAAGAATGGCATCCTGCTGGCAAAGCTGAAGAAGTGCAATGGGAGTAGTACAACAGATAGCAGTGAAGGTGCATGTCTCAATGCAGTGACTGAAATTTATAACATATTTTGAAGTCCTTTAGAGTTGAATAATAGAGTTCATTCAACTATAAATTTGCAGTGATACCACTCAAAGATTAAGTCTGAATGCACACCACCACTCATATTTCTTATCAGTGTTCTAAAAAGGCAATTCTCTTTGGTAATTCATCAGTTCAACTGTTAGTTACTATTATGAGTTACTATATTCTTTTTTAAAATACTTTGCACAGCACATTATTGACTATACAGACACCAATACACACACACACACACACACACACACACACACACACACACACACACACACACACCTATGTTTAATTTGAAACAATGATAACACAGGTGATTCCATTTATTGGCTAATTAAAATTCTTCTTAACTTTATGTAATGTAATGACTCTTTGATTGACATCTGCCTCAATCGGAAATTACACCTTTATTATTTTTATAGGAGCACAGAGTTGTGTGACTTTGCATAATTCTCATCACAGCTCCACCCAACTACAATCTGAGCAGAGTTCTAATCACACTCATTATTTATTAACAGCTGTGCGTGTTGTAGAACCTTTAATAAAAAGTGGTTTGGACAACTAACATAATCAAGTGAAGTATGCTTTTATGAACCAATATACTAGATTTCTGACTTTCCTTGTAAATATTCTGTTCTTCCTTCTTCCCTCATACCTTCTTTTTACCCAGCTTCTGTGAGCGGCCACTACGTCCCAACCGTATGCAACGGGAGAGAAATCGTTGACTCCACTACTTCCTCTCTGTGACAACACCCATTCCTATCTGTAAATCTGCCCCTGCGACTGTTAGCGAATCCATGAACATTATCCTTCTCAAGCATTGTTCCCCACCTCATACACATAGTAAACACACTCAGACACACACACACACACACACACGTACACATACACACAAATACATGCACAAACCAACAAACACCTTCCTTGTGGACTAGAACTGTATTGTTTCACAAATGTAGAAAGTGTGTATCTATAATTAAATTATTTTCTAGGGATGTACATACATGAAATCGACATTGTTGTAAGTAGAGAAACAAAACAAAAAAGTTTTTAGGAGGAATTTTTGGAGCCTTTGTTTTTGATAGCTTTGTTATGATACGGTGTAAATAAACATTCGCTTACTTATGGTAGGAGGGTGTGTGTCCCTCATTTTGGATGCACATTTGTGGCTCTGCTTGACTCACCTGCAATATCCCTCAGACTTTTTATTCTCATGCTTTTTTGTAGGTCTCATTGTAATAACCAATTGTGTATGCATTTCTATTGTGTATCTGTACATTTGTATATTATACTACTGATGGTTCAAACAGCACAATGTTGACAGTCTTGTAACACTAGAATGAACGCAGACAAAAGCATAAACTGGATCAGACAGAGTGTCTGGGAACAGACGCGTACAAAAATCCATCAAGCTCATCAGCTTACAGTTATACTATGGTAGAACACAATTTTTGGTTTGAAAGTTCATCTATTCACATCTTGATAGATGTGCTTTACTTCATGGATCCATATAAAGAACCCATTATGGCTATTTTGCAGGAAAATATGTTTTGCTTTTGATACAAATGTTCATTTTTCTATTTGTAATCATGGAATCCCTTTATCTAAATGGCCATAGTTCCAGACATGTGTTCACCAAAGCAACAGTATGTTCACTCCCACTCTCAAACTGCAGGTTTCTTTGGAGGTTTGCCATAATGGATTGCTAATAATAACTAATAGCACAGATAAAAGGAAAAGTACATCTAATGCATTTCTTTTGCCTCAAAACTGTAAAACACAGTTCTGCATTAGTTCTGTCAACAAAAAACAAATCAATGTCTTACTCAGTATTTATGAATTTATATTCAAATGGTGCAAATGCTAAGAGAGGGAAACTGCTTTGCTGAACACATGTTGATTTTTTTCCAACTAGAGGAGAATAGTTTATGTTTTTTGTGCCCCATATATACAGTATGTGGTAATGTTTTGAATATGGCTATGTGCCTTAATGTATGTTTGATAGTGCTCCAGATAGAGGTCGTAAGAGATCAGTTTTACATCAGGGTCTGCAAATCTTTGTTTGGTCGATGTAAAAGTGATCTCATTATAGAGTATATGTTTCAGGGCAACACTATGCGTTTTATTTTTATTCCCTGTCAAGCCTTCTGCCATTGATTGTTTACCTGAAGTATGTCAAACAGTGAATCTCTCCTCCTTTATTCCTCCAGTCCGTAATCTAAAAAAAGTGGATATTTCTAATAGACACTAGTCTTATTTTACATTCCATTTTTTAATAGCTTGGCTCCAATAAGAAGGCAGGGGAAGAGAAACTCATATACCATTGAGAGGAAGTCATTGACTCATAGACTTATTGAAGTGTGCAGTTTACATGTCTATGTTAAATGTGTTGACGATGAGAGGCACAGTGGAGCAGCTGGCTTCAGCGGTCCCATAGAGGCTCACAAGAGGAAGCAGAGCACACAGTGTCAGCTGCTGGCAAATCCCAGTTAACAAAAGGATGTTAGAGTAAAACTCACATGCATAACATACATAACATTAATGAAAACATCTATAATCATCAAACTTACCCTATTTGTGGCTAGAAATATAACAGACTGCTGGGGAATAATTATGAGGTGGGGAAATTAATGACAAAAGCACATAGCCAAGTAAATTGCCTAAATTACTGGACTAATTTAGTATGACAACATATTTCATTTGAAAAAGAGCCTCCTTGTATCACTTTAATGCACTTAGCATGGGAGTAAATTACAAATAAATTGATTTTAAATAATTATAGATTATACTATGCTATGCTGTTTAAAATATCAGTGTGACTGTTATACTTGATAGTTTCACTTTTTAAAATTCCCCAGGCAACCTCTCCAGATCTCATCTTTCCATTTTGAAATTGATATATTAGTTACAGGCAGAAATGTTGAACAATTAACTCTTGACCTGTCTTCAAAATTGTGATATCATAATCACACTGAATGATATATTGAAAGAATTTTAGAGAAGGGTAGATGCACCAAGACAAGGCGACCTACATTAGGGCGTGTGTTTTAGGTGCAGAGAGCAGAAGGAGAGAGAGATGTGGCAGAGCAGAGGGGAGCTGCTGCTGGATTATGTAAAGCACTCCCACAGCCCAGAAGTCACAGCGCTTCTATGGGAGCTCAAAGCATCTCAGAGATTCACAGTCTTTGTTAGTAGAAGGCTTAGCCATTCACTCAGTGGTCCTGCTCCCACAAGATACACCCCGCATGGCAGGTTGCTATGGACAACCATCACTGCATCCACTGCCGGAATGTCTTATTTGTCTGCATGGAGAGGAGGGTGGGAGGAGGGGTGAGGAGAAAGAGGGAAAAAACGGGTTGCTGGTTCTGATTCAAATTGGCAGTGACTGATGAGATTTGGCTCAGCAAGGCCCAGTACTCTACTCCCAGCTTTTAATGGCCACACAAATAGAGCACTTAACCCTGATTCTCCTCTCATTTAGTCTGGGGACTGGTCTCGGACAACAGTCTCACACTCTTCCCTTGACCCATCGTCCCTCAGTCCACCTCACCCCTTAAATTTATCGTCCACCACCTTTGTCTGCCCTCTATGTGTGAAACTTGCTGCTGCATTGATCTCAGCCAAGACCACCTAAGACAACAGATTGGTAGCACCATACTTAAACTGAAGCACTCAGATCTGACTGCCCACTAGAGTACATGCCAATGAGGCAGTCTTAAGGAGGGTTGAAAAGGGACTAGGGGAAGGTAGAAAAAAATTTTGAGAGTGCCTGGAAATTAAAATGCTATTTATATGTAAACAACATCATTTTGAAATATATTGCCTACGCTAGACTCAGTTTATCATCTCATGTACCCAGTAACTCTCTCTGGAAGGTTTCTTAATTGGAATATCCTTTTCACTATGGACATTGTTCCTCTATTCAACCTCTGCCAACTGCCATGTGCTCTACAAAGGTCTCTGTGCTGTAGCCCCCGCTATACAACAGAATGTGTCCTTGGCCTCTGGGCTTTTTGAAACAAGACAAGATCTCTGCAGTGAAATGAAGCTGAGGTCAAGCCGAACTCTGGAACTGGCCAACCACAAAGCAATAGTTCCATGTTTATGATATGTGCAATAATGAGGCTGTGATGACATCATAATAAATAACAACAAGCTAACAGCTGGTGTTGTCTGCTCATCCTTCTGTCTGTCCTGCTTTGACTAATAAAAAAGTAGTTCAGTGTGTCTGTGTGTGCAGCGTCTATAAATCAAAGGTAAAAATCTAAATGTTGAATGGAAGTATAGCTAGATTTTGTTAGCAACATAAATAGCCCCTCATCACCACTTTATCACACACACAAACACAGAGCTACACAGGCTCTATTCATAGTGTGCATTGACAAATGTTGAAAGATGTCTCTAACACTCTACCTGATCTGTTCCCTAAGTGATGGCACTCCAATTAAACAATCTATGAGTGCTCCCTGTGTGAGAGTAGTGCACTCTGGGATGTAAATATTTGCAAGAAAAAAGGTAATAACCAAAAAAAAGAAGATTAATAGAAACAAAAGAAAGATGAATAATAAACACATAGAAAGAATGAGGGCACAGAGATAGGGGAGTTTTATGCCCTGTAGTCTTACAAAGTGGGTTTGACAAGTAAGGGAGGTCTTTAGATATTTATTTTATATCCAACATGTCAGATTGTTGATTGAATTCAAGGAAATTCTGTGCACAGCAAAATGCTTTTAGAAATGTTTTCAGTTTATTTCTGCTTCTGTCTATCATTTATGGCTGCATCATACTGCATGTAATTCTTACTTTTGGAAAATTGGATGACAACTCCCGTTTTCTGGCCAAGCAATGCTCGCTCTCTGGTGGTAGAATCAGGTCATTACAAAAACACAACACAAATAACTTATAAACCCAATATACAGAAAATTCCAGCCCTAATAAAGTATTGTGCACCATGAGTGTTTAATCAGCTAGTGGCAGGTTAGTAAACACTTGAATTTTTGAATTCTGCATATAAATCACAAAATGAGAAGTTCTTTTTCAATATCTCTATGTTCTCTGCTGCCCTCTACAGTCCACTAAAAACAATATAAATTCAGAGAAATGCCTGGTTCCAGGCCTTAACTTTTTTGACAATGTGGACCCCTGAAAGAAAAAAAGAGACATCCAGTGCTAACACTCAGGATTTAGGAGGAGGGTGCTGTAAGGAAAGATTTTTTTCTAAGGTGCCGAAACAGAGCCTTATAGGATGAACAAATTGCAAAGCTTGGAGGTACACAAAACACATACAAATAGAATTCAAAGTTTTGTGTTTGAACGGGGTCTGTAGGACATGAGCATTTGAGTTTCAAAGAGTTGAGTTACAAATTTTGTTTGTAATTCATAAACACTGGGACACACTACAAAACACTAAAGTAGTTGTACATTTGCTAAATGAAGTGCATTTGTACTAGAAAAAACATTAAAATGTTATATTTAATATTGTATATAAAGTATATGGCAGTGGCAAGGGTCCAGAAAAGTATGCTGAAGAAAATACTAGCTTATTAGACTGCCAGCAGCTGATACTAGCTGGTGCTGCTCTTGCAGCAATTTCTTTTGAGACTGTTGAGACTGTTGTACTGTTTACAGGTAAGGCTATTTAAGGGTGTGCAAAAGAATGCATACACTGTACATACTTAAATTTCATCATGGTAAGAATACTTTTAATGCTGATCACATCTAATTCTTCTGACATGTTTAGAAAGACATAGCCTCCATCATATAATTTGTCTTTCTGAATAATTTTCACACCCTTGCAATGCATGCTGGGAAATCTATACAAATAAGCTTACACTGTTTCTAATGAACTCATTTTGAAGAAGGAGTATGCGTGTTTATGCCAGGGCACACCACTGGCAGTAATCAGCAGACTGGGTGGACTATGTTTATACATTTTTGTTTAACTCAGGGCTGAATGTTTCCCTGAAGAGGGTTAGAACTCAGAACCTTGGAATCTGAAAGGGACACTTAAGTGGTGACATCTTTGATCACTGAACTAATACCAAACTGAGCCTTCAGTTTGCAGTTTTCATATTAGTGACTAGCCACAGACATATCATAACAGTTATGTTAAATCAGGCCAAAGTTTATACAGTTTGATAAAATGGGCTTGTAAGCAGTGACATACAATATTTATAGTACTTAATGATTTTGGGCTGCACAAGACATAAATCTCTAGATGAATAGATGTTTACAAGAAAATAAATCTGACTTGCAAGTTGATCTGGAAAAACCTCATATTAATGTCATATTGTTATTCTCACAGCTGTATGGAACATCATATCAAACTATATTAATAATTTTCAAATAACAAAAAAGACAATTATGCAGTTAGAATTACAAGGCCTTCTCTGTCCTCAGCAAAATTTATAAGGGTTTAGCATTTTAGCTTCCACAGAGTTAGAAGCGGATAATTTCCAATCATGAAATGACAAAATTTTTTAGAAATTAATAAAAATCAGTAAATGGACTGACTACATATGCCTAAAAGATTACATTTTTGATGAGTGATATAAGTGTATTTAATGGCATGTTAATTTCCTATGTGCAACAGAAACTCCATTAAAAATTCTTATTGAGTTCAAAAGAGGTCTTATAAGAAATGATCATTGGCTATTACCATGGGTTAAAAATATAAACTGAGATCCATGCATTTTTTGGAGTGGACGTCTTCTCCAAGCTTAACCCCAAGTTACATTTAGTTACACTCAAAATGGTTCAATATTTTCAACTGCATTACTTTAAATAATTTTTTGTACTTAAGTGTCAGTAAAACCTCTCTCTGTTGTCTATCCACAACAGATTTCTCAAAAGAAACTGTTGAAAAGAACATCAAACTGGATCCGCTTACATAAATACATTATAATTTATTTGACATACATGGAAAGTCAACACCACCTCATCCGCATAACATGACATCTTAATTTTCAATTGATCAGATGAGCACTTTTCCTTATTACACCAATTTCAACAAAGCAAAAAACAAACAAATGAGAAGATATAGGCTTTACATGGTCAAATTATACCAGTCACCGTAAGTGTCTATGGAAGATGGACACACACACACAGACACTCACTGCTGTGATCACGATGGCATATTACACCACTGAAATTCACAGACTGAAATAAATATAAACAAAAGATCTTAAATAGGTCCTCATCTTGCCCTGAGCTCTTCTAACAGCCTTTCTGACATCAGTTTGAATCAGACTACTACCAGGAAGTGTCTATCACACACACACACACACACACACACACACACACACACCTGCTTCACAGTACTATACTTTGAGTTGGATGACTATCGTACCAAGCTTTAAGGTCCCCATGTTATTGTGACTTCTCTGAACCTGGTTCTAT